>JABUQX010100461.1:0-2500 GCA_015478945.1 Trachelipus rathkii
CGGATAGAAGATTTTTTAGAAAAATTTTTTTACGAAGATGAAATGAAGAATGAAGATTATAGTAAATTTTGACTAAGAGATGACGAATGAAGATTAATTGAAAAGCTATTTTTAAAAATTTAATATATATATATATATAATATATATATATATCTATATACTATATATATATATATATATATATTATATATATATAATATATATATATATTATAATCTATAATATATATGTATATATATAATTAATATATATATATATATATATATATATATATATATATATATATATATATATATATATATATATATATATATATATATATTATATATATATATATATATATATATATATATATATATGTATATATAATATATATATATTAATTATATATATTTCTATATATATAATATATATATCTATATTATATATATATATAATATATATATAAATATTATAATATATATATATATATATATATATATATATATATATATTATATAAATATGAATATTATATATATATATTATATACTATATATATATTTATATATATTATAATATATATATATATACTTATATATATATAATATATATATATATATTGGATTCTTTCTTCTTTCTTTTTTTATCTCATTATATTTTCGCCAAGAAATGGGAAGTAAGGTGGGCGTAACGGTAATCGGAAAAGAAAAAGCAGTAGAAGACATGACACAAGTCGAAAAGAAAGCCAGCCTTACCGCCCCCTCTGTACCATTATTAGTGAGAATCATCTGCGTCAGAAAATCCACCCTAAAGCTTCATGGACGAGTAATATTAATTAATATATATATATATAAATATATATATATATATATATATATATATGATATATATATATATACTATTATATATATATATATATATATATATATATATATATAATATATATATGTATATATCTATATATATATATTATATAAATATATATAATATATATATATATATATTATATATATATATAATATATATATATATTATATATATATATATATCTATATATATATATATATATATATATTATATATATATATAAAAATATAAATAATATATATATATATATATATATATATATATATATATCTATATATATATATAATATATATATTATATATATATATATATTATATATATATATATATATATATATATTCTTTCTTCTTTCTTTTTTTATCTTCATTATATTTTCCCAAGAATGGGAGTAAGGTGCGTAACTAGTATCGCAAAAGAAAAGCAGTAGACGAACATGAACACAAGTCGAAAAGAAAAGCCCAGCTTACCGCCCCCTCAGTACCATTAATTAGTGAGAACCATCTCAGTCAGAAAATCCAACCCCTAAAGCTTCCATGGGACACAGCGATGGACCCCGTTCACTGATGGTAGGTCGTCATGTAAGGGTTTCATCGACCTTGCCGCAGGTGGGCCACAACAATACGCCACTCAATAATCCGCCCGCGCATTCAACATCCTGTTAGCACCGTTCTTTCAAGCCATCTACCAAACTCACATTTCTCTCCTCAACCATTCGTTTACATGACTCATCGCACTTTTCTTTCGGTCTCCGCTAGCGGTCGATTCCCAACACATCGCCATCTATACATCGCACTTAACCAAACCGACTATCATTCATCCCTTCCACATGACCAAAACCATCTCAACATACTTCATTTATTCTCTCATTTACCGCAATCTCCACACCAAACAACTCTAATACGTTCTTCCTTATTTAATGCAATTCTTTGCTCACACCTAGCACAACCCTAAGATTGTTCCATCTGACCACATTGAACTTTAGATCTAATACTTCTTATTCAGACCAATAGTCTTCACTATTATACAATAACAGCAGGTCACGCATACCCTCATTAAGACCCTAGCACACTCCAAGACTTGAGTCGCTTTATCATTCACCAACGATTTAATTGCAACCAGCCACCTTCCTGCCATTCACAACTTCCTACTATACTCTGCATCCTCCGTTCCTCTCATCCAACATATTACCCTAAATATTTAAACTGCAGACACTTGTCCAGCTGCTCACCAATCTAACTAACTTCCCAGCACTGAGGAGTGTCCTCATCACAACCCATAACGGCTTACTCTTATCCACGTTTACTTTCAAGCCCCCTCCTTTTACACACCCTAAAATCTCTCTACCAATCCTATCAAACTCTCTTCAGATTCGCACCACAAAACCAATCATCCGCATATAATAGGTAGGGTACCCTCCACTCATGCTCCATTCTCCAACCCATTCTAACACCATTTCCTGCAATCCCCAACCTCTGATTCTTTCATAACCCCATCCACATACAAACTTGAATAACCAAGGAGCATAAACAGCAACCCCTGTCTTACTCGCTAGTAATACCTTTAAACAATACCATTGACCATTTTATTTTACACATTGACTGCTTCACTATCGTCATATCATACTTTTGATTCTCCATTCAGAGCCTACCACG
>JABUQX010100461.1:17500-25000 GCA_015478945.1 Trachelipus rathkii
GAAGTTACTTGTGAAGCAGAAATTGTGAAGCAGAAAATGCTATCGAAAATAAAAATGATACCAACGTGGACACATCCATTGTTGAAGTTACTTGTGAAGCAGAAAATGCTGTTGAAAATAAAAATGATACCGACGTGGACACGTCCATTGTCGAAGTTACTTGTGAAGCAGAAAATGCTACTGAAAATAATGATAAAATTAATACCGACGTGGACACAACCATTGTCGAAGTTATTTATAAAGCTGAAAATGCTATTGAAAAATATAATGATAAAATTAATACCGACGTGGAAATACCATTGTCGAAGTTGTTTATGAAGCTGAAAATGCTATTAAAAAAAATAATGATAAAATTGATGTCGGCAAAGACACATCCGTCGCCGAAACAAATCATGCTACAAAAGATAGTAAAACAGTGGAAAGTTTGAATGGAAATCTCCCATTCCAAAACCAAGAAAACTCCTCACATTCAAGCTGTTTTGGAGCCAGTATTAATGAGACAATAAAGTCTGAGGTGAAAGCAGTGATGCCTGAGGATGTTAATAGTAGATTAGAGGGAAGAGTGTTCCAGTTAACACCAGTGGAAGAAGAATATGAAAGGAAGTTGAGAGAAGAGAAAAAGTCTCAAACTGAGGCGTCATCTGAAGATCAGCTGACCACTCCTTTGGAAAATATCCAAGCTGAAAATGATGATGCAGATGCAGTAGTACCTGAAGAAAATGAAGAGAAGGAGAAGGAACTTAAAAACCATGAAGAGAATGGTATAGTAGAATCTGCAGAAACATTACACTATGATGCTCTTTCTTCTCCTCTCGTTCAAGAATCTCATGCAGTGGAAAAAGATTATGAACTCTCTGTAGTTAACCAAGAGGAAGTTGCAGTGACCGCTCCCACTCCTTTTTCTCCACAAGGAGGTCCCAGGTCAGTTCATTCAGAGCATCCTCATTCACCATCAGGGGCAGAAAATGCAGAGGATTTTGTACCAACAAAATCTAGAGGAATGGTCGAAGGTGGTTGGGTGAAGAAGAACTTTGGAAGTAGAAAACCCCAAACCTTCATGGTAACAAAAGAGTTTGCCATCTTGATGTCTTCCATTACAATGTTGAAAGGTCAGGATGAAGAACCGAACGGTTTAGATAGAGGAACGATCCCAAAGAAAAAGGAAATGGGAAACTTTTCAACGTGGATGAAAGCGATGGCACAGTTTAAATATCGTAGGAAAGACTTGTACTCTTTTCAGGCGAAGATACCCATGACGTTCTTTTCAAGACGAAAGATGACACGTCACTTTGTCTTCTTAGGAGGGGCGTGTGTCAAGTTATCTTGCCTGAAGGCCATGGTTTCTCAATTGTGAGATTCACTAGTTTATTTATTTAATTTTGGAAAGACTATTATTATTGATTTCGCTGTTATTTATTTAAGTTTAGAATTCACTCAATTTTATTATTTTATAAAAGAAGATTTATTTTGGCAAATTGAAATGTATAAAAATATTAGCTTGTAATACGATAGGAAGATAATTAATTTTAGACTTATCAAGTAAGAATTGATATTATTATTTTAGTTAATTGCTATATTTAAGATACTGCCAAAGACTATAAAAAGGCAGAGATTGTATGATAAGGGCTTTTTGCGTTTCGTACTATCGTTCTTGAAACTTGTGTTTGGGATTTTCTTTTAATATGATTTATGAGTAAAACTCCTACTTTTATCTTGACTGTTTTGTAAACCTACACAGCTTCCAGAACCTTTTGATTATTCTTGTTGAAGTTTGGACCTGATATTCAGCAAAGTTTAAAAGGATTTATTATTGTTCAAACCCCTAGACAACAAACTATTTATTGATACTGAACCCGCGTGTCCTCACCTATAAAATATCTCGACACGTTTTTGGGTGGCCTTGTCCGAGAAGGAATATAACTTAACATTATTTCTTCATCACACTTGCTGGATTCAGATACTTACCTCTCTTTTATTCTTCACGGTCTCTCTCCACTTTGTCAACATTAATAATGGACTACCAATCTTGGTGCCAAATGGCTAAAGAATTAGGCCTAAAAGGCAAAGAGTCTCTTGAATTCATCAAAGAAAGAGAGAAAGCCTACAAAGAAGAGAAGGTTGCTGAAGCAGAAAGGAAGAAAGAGGAAGCCCAACTCAAGAGAGAAGAGAGGATTGCTGAGGCTGAAAGAGCTGAAAGGAATGCTCAACTTAAGAAAGAGGAAGCTGAAAGGAATGCTCAACTTAAGAGAGAGGAAGCCCAACTCAAGAAAGATGAAGACGATAGGAAAGCTGAAGAAGCCGAACGCACACGGAACTTTGAATTGGAAAAAATACGACTGTCCAATCAGTCTCAATCGTCCGTCCATTTAAGCAATGTATCCCCATCGACCAATGTTAAGGTACCAAATATGGCCCCGTTCGTCGAATCAAGGGACGAAATGGACGCATACATCCAACGTTTTGAGAGCTATGCGACATCTTCAAATTGGGATCGCAGTTTATGGCCTCTTTATTTAAGTGCGTGTTTAACTGGACGTGCTTTGTCGGTTTATAGCAAGTTGCCTCCCAACTTAGCTAATGATTTTTCCAGCTTAAAGGAAGCCCTCCTTATTCAATTTAACATGACCGAAGATGGTTATAGGGCTAAGTTCAAAGAAGTCAAGCCCAAAGCAGATGAGGGTCCATTACAATTACTGAATCGAATTAAATCGTATCTGTCAAGGTGGTGTGAACTCTCAAGTTTCAACCAAGACTTTCAAGGTTTAACCGATCTTATAGTAGTTGATCAATTTCTCACCTGTTGCCCAAAGGACTTAGCTGTTCATCTTAGAGAGGTAGGACTCTCTAGTTTAAACGACATCGCTTCTCGCGCTGATAGATTTCTACAAGCAAGGGGTAAGAACCTTTGTTCAAAAAGGGAAGAATTGAACCCTTATGTGACATCTGACGATAACGAGGAGATACAAAGTCATATTACTCAACCTCAACACACCAAAGTTTGTGGAATATGCCACAAAGGCGGCCACGATTCCAGCTCTTGTTATTCTGCCCAAAATGGAAACAACAGATTTCCACGTAACCGACATTATTATGATAATAGGTTTAACCGCGATAACAAGACAGCGGAGAAAAGATGGCACGCCCCAAGAAAAGAAATACACAATGCTGCCGTTTCAATTGATAATCCTATTAACAAAGGGGACTTTGCAGCGGCATGTCAAATTGTGGATGACGATGAGTGTGTTGACGTGAGCAAAATGGTAAAGGACGGCATGTTGCACGTCAATGGAAAGTCTATCCCCGTTATATCCATGTCATGTCAGGATGATTCAAATGTCAGACACTCCCTCATGCCCGTAACGAATGGTTCTATAAATGGCGTTGATGTATCAGTACTTCGTGATACAGGGTGTAGTGGCGTAATTGCAAGAAAGAAGTTCGTGAAAAACCATCAATTCACAGGCAAGATCAGAAAAATGCTTCTGATTGATAACACCCTTAGGACGGCCCCTGAAGCAAGAATTTGGATTCGCACTCCGTTTTATACGGGGTACGTCGAAGCTTTATGTCTGAACGACGCCTTATATGATTTAACATTGGGAAATATCCCAGGCGCGCTAGGTCCGGAGACAATAGGTTACGGAAATGATGATAAAATTAATACCGACAAGGACACATCCATTGTTGAAGTTACTTGTGAAGCAGAAAATGCTATCGAAAATAAAAATGATACCAACGTGGACACATCCATTGTTGAAGTTACTTGTGAAGCAGAAAATGCTGTTGAAAATAAAAATGATACCGACGTGGACACGTCCATTGTCGAAGTTACTTGTGAAGCAGAAAATGCTACTGAAAATAATGATAAAATTAATACCGACGTGGACACAACCATTGTCGAAGTTATTTATAAAGCTGAAAATGCTATTGAAAAAAATAATGATAAAATTAATACCGACGTGGACACAACCATTGTCGAAGTTGTTTATGAAGCTGAAAATGCTATTAAAAAAAATAATGATAAAATTGATGTCGGCAAAGACACATCCGTCGCCGAAACAAATCATGCTACAAAAGATAGTAAAACAGTGGAAAGTTTGAATGGAAATCTCCCATTCCAAAACCAAGAAAACTCCTCACATTCAAGCTGTTTTGGAGCCAGTATTAATGAGACAATAAAGTCTGAGGTGAAAGCAGTGATGCCTGAGGATGTTAATAGTAGATTAGAGGGAAGAGTGTTCCAGTTAACACCAGTGGAAGAAGAATATGAAAGGAAGTTGAGAGAAGAGAAAAAGTCTCAAACTGAGGCGTCATCTGAAGATCAGCTGACCACTCCTTTGGAAAATATCCAAGCTGAAAATGATGATACAGATGCAGTAGTAGCTGAAGAAAATGAAGAGAAGGAGAAGGAACTTAAAAACCATGAAGAGAATGGTATAGTAGAATCTGCAGAAACATTACACTATGATGCTCTTTCTTCTCCTCTCGTTCAAGAATCTCATGCAGTGGAGAAAGATTATGAACTCTCTGTAGTTAACCAAGAGGAAGTTGCAGTGACCGCTCCCACTCCTTTTTCTCCACAAGGAGGTCCCAGGTCTGTTCATTCAGAGCATCCTCACTCTCCATCAAGAGCAGAAGATGCAGAGGATTATGTACCAACAAAATTTAGAGGAATGGTCGAAGGTGGATGGGTGAAGAAGAACTTTGGAAATAGAAAACCCCAAACCTTCATGGTAACAAAAGAGTTTGCCATCTTGATGTCTTCCATTACAATGTTGAAAGGTCAGGATGAAGAACCGAACGGTTTAGATAGAGGAACGATCCCGAAGAAAAAGGAAATGGGAAACTTTTCAACGTGGATGAAAGCGATGGCACAGTTTAAATATCGTAGGAAAGACTTGTACTCTTTTCAGGCGAAGATACCCATGACGTTCTTTTCAAGACGAAAGATGACACGTCACTTTGTCTTCTTAGGAGGGGCGTGTGTCAAGTTATCTTGCCTGAAGGCCATGGTTTCTCAATTGTGAGATTCACTAGTTTATTTATTTAATTTTGGAAAGACTATTATTATTGATTTCGCTGTTATTTATTTAAGTTTAGAATTCACTCAATTTTATTATTTTATAAAAGAAGATTTATTTTGGCAAATTGAAATGTATAAAAATATTAGCTTGTAATACGATAGTTTATAGTCTTTGGCAGTATCTTAAATATAGCAATTAACTAAAATAATAATATCATTTCTTAACTTGATAAGTCTAAAATTCATTATCTTCCTATCGTATTACAAGCTAATATTTTTATACATTTCAATTTGCCAAAATAAATCTTCTTTTATAAAATAATAAAATTGAGTGAATTCTAAACTTAAATAAATAACAGCGAAATCAATAATAATAGTCTTTCCAAAATTAAATAAATAAACTAGTGAATCTCACAATTGAGAAACCATGGCCTTCAGGCAAGATAACTTGACACACGCCCCTCCTAAGAAGACAAAGTGACGTGGTCATTCTTTCGTATTATGAAAGAGAAATCGTACAATGGGTAATCTTACAAGGAATTCTTAGACATTATCAAGTAGTACAGAGATCTATGATCATAACTCGATATAAAATATTATTATAGTAATTGTGAAAACTCTTTATGATACTGCCACAAGACTATAAAAAAGGCAGCGATTGTATGATAAGGGCTGCTTGCGTTCTTACGTACTATCGTCTTGCAACAGTCTGGGGAAATAGTTTTTGGGACCATTTTTTTTCCTTTAATTTGATTGGGATTCGAGTTTTACAATCCTCCTCACTATATATTTATCTTAGACTGTTTTCGTGTAACTCCTACACATCTCCCGCAACACTTCTTGACTTATCTCGTTGTTGAAGCGTAATTTGACTTAATGTTATGTGCGAAGAGACATCAACCGATATATAAGAAGGAGTGTCACTATCTCTTTCATTATACTCTTAAGCACAACAACTATGTAACTGGGTGATTATACTGGTGATATCCCCGCTGTTATTTCGCTCCTCACGCATAAAGTAATAATATTCTTTGACACTATGGTGCTATCCCCATCCTGAGCAATTCCTCCTCGGAAATCCATTCCCACGTAAGATTCTCTGGATACCTGACGTAAAAAGTTATTCCATGGTAATTCCTCTGCATCTTCCCGAGGACTTCTGGAATGTTTAAGGAAGAAGATAGACCTGGGATAAGCTGAGGACTAACTGAGAAGTAAGATAACGTATATAACCGGGCCTTTACTTTGTTAAGTATAAGACCACGAGCGTGGTGAGCGTAAGTATCCTGAGCCTATATATATTCTCTGTATATATATTACCTCACAGCGTAGTTCATCCTTTTATTTATTCACTCATACTACATATTATACTATATTGCCCCGCGTAGGAGAGCGGGATATCTAATCGGTGTTACTGTATATTGTACTATTTTATATATCACTATAATATATACCTTTCTTCGGATATTTATTATTTTTACTATATATTTACTTACTTTATATAATTTACTTTACTACTAGTATTAATTTATTTTTATTTACCCTCAGGGTATATACTAATGATACTCTGCATCTATCCATTTCCTCATATTAGATTATTTATATTATATTCCCGGAACGTATTGAGTTCTATATATATATATTACTATAATATATTAATTATATATATATATATATATATATATATATATCTATTATATATATATTGGTACTTACTATAATGATATATTATTTAGGTATATATTATTTGTAGTGGGGCCGGTATATATATATATATATATATATAATTAACAAATAGAGTTAGTTGTTATCAAAACACTATAAAAGAAGGAATGAAGGAGAAGTTTGATGAAGAAATAATTGAATGGATAAAAGATGGAATTTTGGTACCATATAATGGAAAGGTGAATGGAATAATACCTTTAATGGCCGTGAATCAGGAAATAAAAAATAAGGTAAGGCCAGTGATGGATTTTAGGGAAATGAATAATTATACGGAATGTCATACTGGTGATGGGGTAAATATATGTGATGAAACGTAAAGGGAAAGGTGGAATAAATAAAAGGGAAAACAAAACTAGTAGACTTGAAGGCAGCATATTTACAAGTGAGAATCGATAAGAGTTTATGGAATTATCAGGTTGTGAAATTCAGAGGAAAATATTATGCTTTGACTAGAATGGGATTTGGTTTGAATTCGGCACCAAGAATTATGAATAGGATTTTAAAAGAAGTGTTAAAAATGGATAGTAAGATAGAAAAGGGGACAAGTAATTATATAGATGATATTATTGTTAATGAATCAATTGTGAGTGCGGCGGAGGTAGTAAATCATCTAAAGAGGTTTGGGTTAGTAGCGAAAAGTCCTGAATCTGTAGAAAATGGTCGAGTATTAGGATTGAAAATAATAAAAGGAAAAAAGGGAAATTTAGAATTCAGAAGAGGTAATAAAATTCCGAATATCAAAGAAGGGGATA
>JABUQX010100462.1:0-16767 GCA_015478945.1 Trachelipus rathkii
GTTATTATATATAATATATATATATCAATATATATATATATATACTACTACTCTTATATATCCTATCTATATATATATATTCTATATCGTATTACTATATATATATATATTCACTATATAACCTATATATATATACTTATAAACTTTTATATATCCTATATATATTATATATATATATTATAATAATATTAATATATTATATATAGTTAATAATTCACAGTGTGATCTCTATTCACTCTGAATTTATATCAAAAATTATAGTAATTTTATATAACTAATAAATTATATACATATTAATATAAAAGTCAAGAACAGGAAAGATAAATATCTATAATATCAATATATATATATAATATATAATTCGAAATATATAATTACTATATATATATTATATATATATATATATTTATATAATCTATATATAATATATTAATACTTAATATAATTCATAATTATTCAACCATGATTTTATCTGCAATAAGTATAATATATATATATATATCACTATATATATAATATACTCATATAACTTAAATATATTAATATATTATAATATAATTTATTATTCTATCATAAATATGTAAAACTTAATATTACAATATAATATATATTATTATATATATCGCTCTCGTACTCTTAATCATATATATTAGGTATACATTAGTATAATCATTAATTGTATATTATATATATATATCTATATAATAAATTATTATTATAGTATATATATATATAATTATATATAATTACTTATATTAATACTACTTATCTCTATATAATATATAAGTTATATATTATTGAACTATATATTATAACGAATTATAACGTAAATATATAAATATTATACTAATATATTAATATATTATATATTATATATATATCAGTATTTACTGATTATATTATATATTATATAAATATATAATTATTAAATATTATATAATAATAAATATAATTTAATGTATAATTTATTATTTATATGAATATGTTCTTTCTGTGAATACTAACTAAATTATATCATTTAAATATAGATAATATATTTACTTACTTATAATATATATTAATATATTCTATATATACACTATACATTAATGATATATTATATAATATATTCATAATATTATAAATATATAATATATATATATACTATCTATATTATATATATATATAATACATATTAAATATATATACATAGTATATATATATATATATATATATATATATTTATAGTATCATATCATATTAATATATATACATATATTTCTCACTATTAATATCTATATAATATATCTATATATATCATATTCTATATATATATCTATATAATCTATATATATATATATATACTACTATATTTATATAATATATAATAAGAATATATATATACTATATTTTAATATTATATATATATCTATAATATATATATTATATAATTCATTATCTATATCTATATATATATAATATACTATATATATACTCTTATTCTCTCTCATTACATATATCAGTCTCTCAATCAACATGATCCTATTAACCAATTCGAATCCATTTATTCAACTAATCCTCATTATTTATTAATTAGAATAGAAGGAAACCCCAATTATAAGTCTTTTTATTTATGGTTATATTTTATTTATGAATATATTTTATATATGATTATTATTATTTAAACTTTCTGAGCTAACATGGTACTTCAAAAATAATATTAGACTATACCTAATGATCACTGTAAATTTTATTAAGATAATATATATAATTAATATACATGTACATGGAATGTTCACTTACATACTTAAATTAAGTATACTAGGGACAATAAGTATCACGAAAATAGTTACTAAATTATTTTAACTAAATTTTAAAATATCATCTTCTTATATTTCTATCTATATATAAATATATATAAAAACGCAAAATATATATATATATATATACAAAATGAGAGATAACACGAGTAAAAGACAAATACTCACTCATAAATTTTAAAACACATATATGATATCGTACGAGATATATAGCACAACATATGCAAAGATGGTATTATAGTAATATATATCTCTCTCATATTCACATATATCAATATTACTAATATATACTAATATATACTATATATATATATATCTATAGTGAGAGTAATATATAACTATATACACCGTACTACGTACTAATTATCACTAAAGTATAAATATCATTATATATATCTATAGATAATCTTCACTCTTATCTTACTCTATCACTTCCTATTCAGTCTCATTCATTACATCTATAATAATAAATTATTAATTATTAATATATATATTATATAAATATAATATTAATATAATTATACTATAATATAATATATGATATTAATATAGATAATATGTATTTAACCTTTTGCAGTTGATTGGTGGTTTAATATACTGATTTATTAATTATTATTATAACCAAACAATATTATAATTTATATTATAATAGTTTTAATAACCTTTTTTATTGTCTGGTCAAAAGTCACAATTATTTCTATGGATTAATTAAGTAATGATTATTATTATATTATTATTATTATATTATTATTAATTTTAATTGATTATCATTTATTATATTATTATCATTATTATTATTTATCTATTGTTTCATTAAATTTTTACAAAAATCCAAGATGGTAATAAGTTAATATGTGTATGCTTAATTATAATAAACTGCAGAAAATTAAAATTTTAAATTTCTTTATTGTTTTGTAATTTTAAATATTTATTGCAGGAACGTGTCGAGGCAATATACTTCATCATATTTGCAATAACTGCATTATTTTAATTTTATTACTCTTCTTTAAAGACAAATTTTATTTATCATTGAAATGAGAATGTAATATATCATAATATAGCTGTACTATTTTATATATATTAATATTATATATATATATTATATATAACTAATAATATATTAAATATATATATATACTATACTATTATATATATATATATATATAATAATATATATATATATATTAATAATATAACAAAGAATATTTAACTCAATAAATATCTTATATATATATATATATATTAATATATCAATATATATTATAATTATTACTTGTTAATAAGAATACAGAAGTATTTTAAAGAGAAGTATCATAAAACTAGATATTATAAGTATTATTAATATAATAATATTACGATCTAATTTGTTTATGTTAATAAGAATACAGAAGTAATTTAAAATATATATGTAGGAAATCATATTTTCTGGTTTTGTTAAAGCATTTGCACATTAGAATAGTTAAGTCTGAAATCTGAATGCTTAATATTCTCATGTATATAATTCTTAGATTCTGTTTTGTTTTCATTTTCGCATTTATTTATACGGTATATTCATGTCATAACCATATTATTATATATTAATATATACTATAAAAGAGGCAGTTTATATATTATTAACTACTAATAATATAGTATATATATTTATCAACATTTCATATATAAATTATATTTATATTAAATACATAAGGTAATAAGATTATATTGCATAAATCCTTTCACTCTATAATAGCGTTATGTTATTATTCTCGTTTATAATTATCTTTACTTAGTCTAATTACTTTTATAATATATCCTAATGAGAGATTAATAATTAAATAATATAATATATAGAGCAATAAATTATATTGATATAATTAATATGATATAAATATGGTATTAATAAAAATTATAATATATCTTATAATATATTTATATATAAATATCTGAACAAATATATACTATATATTATATTAAAAATAATTAAATGTATACATCAACAAGATGTAATTGCTGTAACTATGTATCCTCAATTTGTAATAATCTATCTGAAACTAGCCTGACTTCCATGCTCACTCTATCATAACATGTGGATCAGCTTCTCTCTTAATTGTCCCAGATATATACGCATAATCACTGTAGCATAGTATTGTTTCCGTTTCTATCTTTGAGTTTTGAACGATTCATATCACTAACAGCCGAGTCGTCACTCTCAGCACGTAGACAACAAGATCTGGATTGTCAATTTACGAAATACATTGTTATGTCAATTCTTTAATAGATATTTACTTATACTATTATATAACATAACGAATACACTACTCACCATAGCTATATATATATATATATTATAATATATAAATTATTTATTAATATTCATTAAGAGTACACCTCCTAGTAAGCATACTATTTTTGACAATAATATAACAATATATATATAATAAGTATGAACTCAATAGGTGGGATATTATCTATTTATATATATTTAATATAATTAATTAAACTTACAAAATTATATACTAATAATTAAAATATACTATTTATAAAGATAATAAAATAATATGATAAATAATATATTATCATATATTAACCATATAATTAATATATTCAATTACTTATCATTATAGATAATAATATCAGTGAGAATATATAATATATATAATACTAATCTTATATAATATATAAAATAATATTAGATAAATTAATATATATATTATATAAATATAAAAAATTATGATATTAGCGTTAATTGATAGAATATTTTTTATTAGTAAGAGAAATCATTTTAATAAATTATATTATATTTAATATTATATATATTATTCTTTTTCGAGTTATATAATTAATTAATTAATAATATTGAAAAGATAATATATATTATTATACAATTATTATTAGTTATAATATGATAAGAAATATTATATAGTATATAATGTAAATATTATATATATATTATAATATATAATTATATCTACACATTATTAAAAAATATAATTGTATGTGATATTTTAAAAATATATTATAATTAATAATTAAAGAATTTAATACCTCTTTCAGTGTAATATATACATATACTATAATATGTCCTACAGGGATAGAATTTAGTATAAGCGAGAGTTAGTGAGTAAGAAGTAAGAATGATATGTAGTATAGTAATATATGATGTAGTATAGAGATGAGAGTACTTTAGACCATGTACATAACATTAGTAGTTGAGTTATAGATTGCATAGTGTGTTATTATATTTAAAATGTTTGTTTTAGTATCTACTTATCTAGTAAGTAAAATCAACTCTGATGGGAACAAGATAAGTGTCTGAAAAATTTTAAAATAATGATACTCATATACTTATCGATGAGAAAAAGGTTAGAATCACATAAGGAAGTATTCTTCTAATTTATTATAATGTATTTAAATTAAGTATATATATATATAGTATATACTATATCAGATACTTAGAGCTACTTATTTATTTAGATATAGCCTAATTTTTATTAGATGATACTAAATAATTAAAGTAGAATTAAAATAATTAAATATAGATAGAAATTCTACAAAAGCATATCACTAATACTACATAATTATATATATAAAAAATATCTTACACATTGTTTTTGGTACACACTATACTTTGATAATTCTCTGGTGTTATAATTGTTGCTGACTGTAATGAGCTAATAATTATATAAGCAATTATACTGTATGTACTTTATCTCCTGTAGAATTTGATAGTAAGTTTTGAAATAGAAGTAGATGTTGTAGTAGGTAATAGATAGATGAATAATTTCCAAAGAATGATTTCTTGAAAAAGAGTATCGAAATTTAGGTTCAAAATTCTTCTACTGTTTTTTATTATAATTTTTCTTCGATGAATAAGTAGATAGGTTATGAATGAGAGAAGAAAGAAAATAATTCATGAGAGAAAAGTTTTCTTTCTTGAAGAACCATTTTGTAGCCTATAATAGAGATTAATATATAGAGATAGAATATGTTTTATATTCTGCCTTTTCACTGTCGGGAATGGTATCATCATGATATATATATAATAATTTATTAATGAAACTCAATGAAATCATCTGTTCTTCTTTCTTCATTTAAACTTGCTTACTTTAAGCTCCAATTCTGCACCTTCCTTACAGGTGATATGTCAGACACGCGAACTCGATACCTCGGTTCCAAACCAGTCAAATTGTTTAAAATGATGATGCAGTGTCAATGAACCTTTCATCATAATAAAATATTAAAGATAATACTTATATTAATCTAAAGGTGTTCATTAATATTAAAGTACAGTATATTGAAGGAAAAATGTTTTATGAATTTCTCTTATACAATGCAGGAATAATAATTAGGTGATATAAAGTGAGGGAAAAGTTAATTACAATGCGATCGTAGCTCAGCTCAAAAATTATAAGGAAATTATGGCATTTTTTAGAGATTCTAAAGATTTGAGTTGTATTCGAGATGATCTATATATATATATGATACTATATAGTTTTATTATTTATCCATAATGTTACATAATACTTTATATATATATCCTATCTAGATCTATTTCAAAATATATGATAGATATCTGATTAGGACTCATACTTTGCTCGTCATTATATTGGAGTTTTATTGTGAATATTTGTTTCTTATGAGAATAATTTTACACCAGATTTTTTTGAAAATAACACATTAATAAAATTTATATATGTAAGTATGTATATACTAGATCTCTGGGTAAATCTATATAATATGTATAATATCTATATGATAGTATTCGCTGTATCCATAAATAAGTTTCTGATAGTATATATTACTATTTACATATAATTGATCTTAGGCAATGACATTACATATATCCATCAGACATTGAACTATATGAGATTAATTGTGCTATAAACACTTCTAAAACTTCCTTGCTCGTGTGGATGATTAAAGCACATTGTGCTATTATTACTGATTATCTCATATACATAAGGTATAATACTATTATATTTCTATGCGTTCATTAGTTATTGACTTTACGACTTGAGATTTACTCCCTCCATGATATATATATATAATAAGCTATCAAGTATAGCCTATTATATCAACTCAGAAATACTTAATAGATACATCACAAATGTATGTTGTAATTACTCCTTTTTAATTTTTTTTATTCTAAATACTATAATTAATTTAATACTATATTTATTATTCCTTTATTTTTGCCGAGGGAGCACTGTCGTTTCGAAGGAGCGCTCAGCACGGAAGGAGGAGCCATTTAGTATTCGATCGTAGTCGTTGAGTAAAGTATTTAGTTGATTCGCCCACAGTGGAGTAGCATCTTCTTTCTTGTCATCTCTCGAAACAGCAGTATTATATTTTACTCATTCTAAATTTCATGTTTCTCATTGTTTAATTATGATTTTTTTGTTCTCTTCTTAAACTTCAGGTTAACTTTTTATCGTAAAGATTACTGTCTGTCCTGGTCTGCTGTCTGGCTGGTGTCTGGTCCTGTCTGGTCTGTCGTGTCTGTCCTGTCGCTGTCTGTCTGATCTGTCCGTCTGTCTTCTGGTCTCTGTCTACTTCTCTGTCCTCTTATGTCGCTCGGTCTTCACATGCTCCTCTGTCTCCATCTCCATCGATCTCTCTTCTCTGTCAGATCGGACTCTCGAGATCTCAGGTTCAGAGGTATCGTCATCACTCGTCAGCGAGTCTCAAGTCAGAAGATCGAAGAGTCTCAATCGTCTCAGGATCTCGATGCGATCTCATCTCTGCATGCATCGTCTCATCTTGATCGCATACGACAGTCAGTTCTCACTCGAGGTCAGACAGGGTCTCATCGTACCTGCATCTGACTCCGATCGCCAGTCAGTCTACACCGTATTTATAGGTTCACTAATATCTTCATCTGTAACTTGTAAAAAATGAAAGTTTTAGAATTTTGCGACTTGGTGTATCTTTTTTTATTCATTTTCAATCGATATGAACATTGTCTCACTTGCACACACATATGAATTCAAACTCTCGTACTCAAATAGAAATTAAAAGTAAAGTAACTATAAAAAAAATACCCAAGTAATACAGTAATTCACCACCGAAGCCAATCACATCTACTTCTATCAGATAGGAAATCATCTCTTTGGTATAATTGCATCACAAGAATAGAGAATAAGAAAAAATAATGATTATAATACCTTAATTATAAAATTCGATTTTCTATTTCCCTGTTGTTGTTGTTGTGTGTTGTTTGTTGTTGTTGGTTATGTTTATATTGGTTTTCAGCGGCGTTGTATGTTCGTTGTTGTTCGTTAGTTGTTGTTTATTATTAGTTTGTGTTGTTGTTAGTGGTAGTGTTTGTTATGTTTGTTGATTGGTTGTCTGTTTGGTTGTTGATTGGTATGGATTGTTCTAGATATTGTTAGTTTCGTATGTTTCTTCTTCTTACTTCTTCTTCTTCATTAGCTCTTTTGCTTATCATCTCTTCTTCCTCTTCTTCTTCTTTTACTTCATTTTTCTTAAAACTTTCTCGCTTATCTCTTCTCTTTCTTGTTTTCTCTTTCTATTCTTGTTCTTCTTCTTCTTGCTTCGTTAGACATAAATATGAATTAAATTATATGAATAGATATAAGAAGAGTAACTGATTTTGTATGAAAATATCCATTGTCTTGTATAGTATTAAATATTTAGGTTTTATTTTAAGGCATCGCATACTTTTTGCAATGGATATTTTGTTGTCGTATTTGATTTTTCCAGTCATGTAAATCCTTCTTTGAAGGAAGTTCCTGCATGTGACTCATATCATTTTCTCTGTCTAACTTTTGCGAAGATAATCGTTTTAACGCAAATTTATATACGCAAAGAAATAGAATTTAACCCCACACGCAAGAGTTTTCTACGTCGCATCGATCCTAGTCATCATTACTTCATAATAGTACCGTTTGATGGGATCTACATGTTACGCGTCCAATCATCTCTGATTTAGCTCGATCATCCGTGTCTAGTGGGGTAAGCTTTCGAAGCGGGGTTAATAAATCAAATTTATCATGTATATAATTGTAAAGCATTTAATTTAAATGTACTATCTTTACTAATATGCGGCGAACAGAGGAGAAGGAAATAATATAAATATTAAACAAAATTGGTAGTATAGTAAAATTATACAAGGAGAACGACTTTCTAAAGAAGTTGATTCGAAAGTGCTTCTAGGTTTGTTTTTTTATATATATTTTATTGTTTATTATATATTTTTATTTTTTTATTGTTTTTTTTTTTTTTTTTTAGTGTCAGCTAATATCTTTTTATTATGTTTTAAAAAAAAGTTGAAAATGGGGGTGGTTTTTTATTTCTCACCTTCATACTTCGTTGATGCACGACAATAGGAATTTCTTTGATTTATTATGATTTCGATGGGGTGTAAAGGATTGATTTTCGAAAGTTGGGTGAAAACCAAGTGGGCACCGCACAGTTATCATCTTTGTCACTAGATTGCACAACTTGAAAAAAAGGTGTCTATACATTAACAAGCGGGAAGAAATAAACTAATAAATTATCGTTAGACGGAAGATAGTGAAGTATAAAAATGATTCAGGTGGAGGGTTGATCAAATTGACGATTTTCTATCTATTCTTTATTGTTATTATTTGTTGTTACTTTCTTTATTTCAGGGCTCGGTTGGATTATCACAATCTTTCACTTCGCCACACACGTAAGAATTAACGCCTACTTCGAAAATGAGGTGTTTTGCACTCACAAAGTTAAAAGAATGTAGAATGTATTTATATTAATTATAAATGCATGTATATGTTTTATTTTCATTTATTATATCAGCTTTTTATATTATTTGTTTTTCTCTGAAATAAAATATAAACATTTTAAATTTTACATTCATTAAAAAAATTTAAAATTTTAAAAGGACTCACACTACTAATATAATCAAAAAATTTTGGGAATTTTCGGGACGGCTAAAAACAGCTTCAATTCGGGAGGCTGGAGAGAGGAGGAAGAGACAGGAGGAGAGAGATATTTATTATATCGAGAAACTTTGCGGTAAGTGAACATTACAAGTGGTTAATTGTTAAAGATTTTATGCCACAATATCAAAATAAATCTTTCTTGTAAATGAAAAAAAAAAAAAAAATTAAAATTTTCAAATTTTTCAAATTTTTAAATTTTTCTAAATTATCAGTTTATTTTTTCATTTGTTAAGGAAACTAATTTTCGAGTTGAATCGCAAATGAAATTGTGCAACTTTTAAAACTAATTTTTAATATCAAAATCAGGAAAACAAGAATTGCCTCTAAAGAAGAAAAAAATTTCCCCCTTTTTTAAACATAAAAATTTTAAGCTTAAACTAAAAAAAAAAAAATAAAAAAATAAAAAAAAAACTAGAATTAAGTGCTTTCAATGTTTCGGTTATATACTTTCCTCTTTTTCCTTAATATGCGTAACTAAATTTGTTAATATATATTTCTTTCTCCCTTCGCGAATGGTGATGATGTTGATTACGTTTATAATAATAATGATTGTGATTATAAGGTTCGAAAGATGAACTGATGATGAGTGAGATGATGACCGTAATGTTGATCATCAACTTCAAAATAATGATGATAGGAATTAGACGAAATTTGTTTTTGTAATTTTGTTTTTGTTTAATTTGCGTAAAAAATATTCGCAAAAAGTAGAAGAGAAAAAAGATAGAGAAGAATAAAATAGAAAGAGGAGAAATCAAATATGAACAAGAAATAGGAAAAAGTAGAGAAAAAAGACGAATATTTAAAAATGAAAATGAATATGAAAATAGTTACTATTCTTATTCTATTCTTATACTATTCTAAGAAGAAGAAGAAGAAGAAGAAGAAGAAGAAGAAGAAGAAGAAGAAGAAGAAGAAGAAGAAGAAGAAGAAGAAGAAGAAGAAACAACAACAACAACAACAACAACATCAACATCAAGTTAAGAAAATCGAATTTATAATTAACATTATTATTATTATTTTTTCTATTTATATTCTGTTGAATTTATAAAGAGATATTTCTTATTATATAAATAATTGTTCTTGTGTATTACTGATATTGTTATTTTTTTTATAGTTATTTATTTTAATTCTATTTTGAGTACGAATTTGAATATGTGTGCAAGGGAGATTAATGTCATATCATTAAAATAATAAAAAGAAAAATTCAAAATAAAACTTCATTTAAAGTAGAGAGAAAATAGTTGAATATGAAGAGAGAGAGAGAGAGAGAGAGAGAGAGAGAGAGAGAGAGAGAGAGAGAGAGAGAGAGAGAGAGAGAGAGAGAGAGAGAGAGAGAGAGAGAGAGAGAGAGAGAGAGAGAGAGAGAGAGAGAGACAGAGACAGACAGACAGACAGACAGACAGACAGACAGACAGACAGACAGACAGACAGACAGACAGAGAGTAGAAAAGTTAAGAGAACAAAATCATAATAAACAAGAGAAAATGAATTTAGGAAAGTAAAATATAATGAGAGAGAAAGAAAAAGAGTGTGTGTGTGTGTGTGTGTGTGTGTGTGAGAGAGAGAGAGAGAGAGAGAAGAGAGAGAGAGAGAGAGAGAGAGAGAGAGAGAGAGAGAGAGAAAGTTAAGAGATCAAAATTATAATAAACAAGAGAGAATAAATTTAAGAAAGTATAATATAATTTGATATAAAATAAAGTCTAAAAGTTAAAGACAAGCAAGTAATTAAAGCAAATATAATAACAAGAAAACAATAAAGATGTAAAAATTGATAAAGAGAATTAAAATAAAAATAAAGAAAATATAAAAAGCAATAGAAATTGAAAACAAATATCATTAAAATTAAAAATAAAATAAATGTAGAAAACCAATGAAGAAACATGAAGAAAAAGATGAAAAGAAAGAAAGAAAGAAAGAAAGAAAGAAGGAAAAAAAGAAAGAAAGAAAAAAAGAAAGAAAGAAAGAAAGAAAGAAAAAAAAAGAAAGAAAAAAAAAAAAAAGAAAGAAAGAATGAAAGAAAGAAAGAAAAGAAAGAAAGAAAAGAAAGAAAAAAAGAAAGAAAGAAAAAAAAAAAGAAAGAAAGAAAAAAAAAAAGAAAAAGAAAGAAAGAAAGAAAGAAAGAAAGAAAAATTTGAATGAGAATTGTGAAATGAGTAAATAATGTTCAAAGTTCAAAACTTTTGAGTTTGGAAAGGTTTGTAAAATCTTGATACATTTCAAAGTCGTAAAACAAATTTTGTTTGTTTGCATCTGAAATATTCGAATTTTTCTGAAGTGATATTTTAATATAAAAGGGAAAACAAAGAAAACTTTGTCACCATCTTAGAATATTTTACAGGAAAAAAAACATCAAATTTGTTTTTATATTCTTTTAAATTTAAGAAATATTTAAATTTTAATAGGCGTTGTTTTTGCTTTAAACAACTATAAAAAACGTAACTCAATAATAATAATAATAATAATAATAATAATAATAATAATAATAATAATAATAATAATAATAATAATAATAATAATAATAATAATAATAATAATAATAATAATAATAATAATAATAATAATAATAATAATAAAAATAATAATAATAATAATAATAATAATAATAATAATAATAATAATAATAATAACAACAACAACAACAACAACAACAACAACAACAACAACAACAACAACAACAATAATAATAATAATAATAATAATAATAATAATAATAATAATAATAATAATAATAATAATAATAATAATAATAATAATAATAATAATAATAATAATAATAATAATAATAATAATAATAATAATAATAATAATAATCAAAATAACAATAATCGTAATCATAATAATAATAATAATCATAATAATAATAATCATAATAATCATAATAATAATAATAATATTAATAATAATAATAATAATAATAATAATATTAATAATAATAATAATAATAATAATAATAATAATAATAATAATAATAATAATAATAATAATAATAATAATAATAATAATAATAATAATAATAATAATAATAATAAAATTAGAATAATATTTTTTTATTACTACTATTATTTTTATTATTATTACCTCTACTTACTTACATGGTAAGCCATAAAAGCACCGAATTTGCAAAATTTAAATGTAATACAAAAACATTTATTTCGCTTTTCTAAATTGTATTGAATTGTTAATACAGCATAAAGTCGCAGTAAAAATTCAAATTAATGAAATTTTGGGATGTTTTAAACCTGCTGAAAAAGATTTTATGTAAACACCCTTTAATTAAAAAGTTTTTTTTTTTTTTGAGTAAATTTCGTGAAAAAAAATATTAAAAAATTTACTACAAGCATTAAAGATTAATTTTAGTTTTGAAGAATTAGATTAAAAAATATATATAAAAAATATATAACTTTTATAATATTTTTAAAATTAGAAATAAAAAAAATCGAGTTCTGAACTCTCAAACGTTTATTTTAAATAAGTATTATTTCGTTTGCATTGATAATAATATTAGTATCATTAAAATAAAATACTTACATTATTATAGCAGTATTATCAATATCTACGAAGTAAACTATAAATTATAAATAAATTATAATAATTCCAAGGAACTTGGGTCTTTATATCTTTATAGTAGAAAAATGTCACCAAATAAGAAGTCCAGCTAAGCTTCAATAGATAAGCGTAGATTCAAACTCTAAAATGAAAAAGATTATAACCAATGGGAAGAACACAAAACAAATATGCTCTACGTGAGGTAAAGTACAATCACTTTCATATATATATATATATATATATATATATATATATATATATATATCTATATATATATATATATATATATATATATATATATATATATATATATATATATATATATATATATATATATATATATATATATATATAAATATCTATATATATATAGATATATATATATATATATATATATATATATATATATATATATATATATATATATATATATATATATATATAACCTTATATATCATGCTATAATATATATATATATATATATATATATATATATATATATATATATATATATATATATATATATATATATATATAATATATATATATATATATATATATATATATATATATATATATATATATATTATAGAAAAGGAAGACGAAACATCACGACAATGAATTGTTTATTTGAACGTTTCGTGCTCTTCTGGGCACATCATCAGCACTATCAAAAATTACAATAAAATAAAATTAAAAATTTAAAAATTAAAAATTAAATTAAAAAATTAAAAAATTAAAAAAGAATTAAAAATTACAAATTATAACCTAGTTTTACTAACCTTCGAAGTCAGAAGCCAAAGACAAAGTGAAAAATATATTAACTATGATCTCTATTTATACTAAATTTATAAAAAATTAGTTGGTTAAAAAAAAAAAAAAAAAAAAAAAAAAAAAAAAAAATTTATAATTTATAGCAAGTGTTTTTAAAGTTTAAGAATTTTTTTAAAAAATAAAAAAAGGGAAGTTTAACTGAGGATTGGTCGGAGTTAAGCTCCGGCTTTAAGCTACGATATAAAGACTTTCCATGATTTTTCTATCATTCACATCAGAGACCGAGGCGAGAATCGAAAAGCTGGTAGAGGCGATACGGTGGTCCTTTTCATG
Source organism: Trachelipus rathkii (assembly GCA_015478945.1). NCBI lineage: Eukaryota > Metazoa > Arthropoda > Malacostraca > Isopoda > Trachelipodidae > Trachelipus > Trachelipus rathkii. Next base: position 14,375 of record JABUQX010100462.1, read on the forward strand.
AGCATGTCCACGAATCGATGAGAACTCAGGTGCTGAGAGCGGCAACTCAGTACGATAAGAGACTCCCCTGTGTTTTGCAATTCTGATCTGAAGTTGCAGGCCAGTTTGGCCTACATAGCAAGCATTACAGCATGCACACTTGTACAAATATACTACAGAAGAGCGTAAACCAAGAGGAATCTGGTCCTTGCATCTAAAAAAGTTACCCAGTTTAAAATTATTAGTTGGAACAAAAATAAATGAGACAAATGGAAAGTGTTTCATTAAAACCGAAGAGACTTTTATCAGTAGTCAGCATACCGTCAGAGTATAGAAAATTTTTAAATAGATTTTCTGTTTAGGAACGTCAGAGACAGGGATGCTAGGTCTAAAGTGGATTTTCTAAAAATTAAAAAGAATCTTATCAAACAAATCCATTGGAAAACAATTGAAATTAACTAACATACGTAAGTATTGTATCTCATCGTGAAAGGATACCCAAGATGAGCAAATTCTAAATGCTCGATAAATTCTGCTTGAGAGACCTGATAGCTTAAACTTATTCGGCATAAAACCAAAAAAATGAGTGCTCATTAAGGTTGAGGTAGGCTTACGATAAATATTGGTAAAAAAGGATCCATTCCGTCTAGTAACACCCACATCTAAAAAAGGCAAGAAGTTATCATGTTCGCCCTCCATGGTAAATTTTATACACCTATGTTGTTCATTAAGAAAACCCAAAAACAATGCAGCCTGTTCTTCTTCTTCTTTCGAGTAAACTCAAAAAAGAGTTAGCAAGGGAGGGGCCCAGAGGGGAGCCCATTGCGACACCATCAATCTGTTGGTAGAGAACATCATTAAATAAGAATATGGTATCTGAGGTAGCAATATCAATTAATCTAGTAAACTGTCTCTTCGTAAGGCCCTCTATCCTCTCACAACTTTGAAAAAGAGAATCTATTATCATGTTACATGTTTCCTTTAATGGGACATTTGTAAAGAGGGACTGAATGTCAAAACTAACCATATAGGATGGCGTGAAAGTAAGGGAAGAAATTAAATCTACAAATTCAAATGAATCCTTCAAAGTATATTGATTTCGAGTCCGGGTTGACTTCCAGAAACATTTGGTTTATTAAGGTCTAAATCAGTATTCCCAAGTGATCTAATAAAGTTATTAATTTTGTCTTCTATTCTTAGTAGATGTTTAAAGGTGTTACCTGTTAGGCGTTTAAATTTTGTACCGTCAGTTAGGATTTCGTTCATTTTAGAGATATAGTCTTCTTTATCCAACAACACCACCCCTCTCCCCTTATCTGGGCGACTTACAACAATCGATGTATCCTTCTTTAGGTCCTTTAGTATCTTAAGGTCATTGTAATTAAAAACAGAGGAAAAAATCTTTTTAGGGTTAAAAGAATAATAACTGATTTAGACCTTAATAAACTATATGTTTCAGGAAGTCAACCCGGACTACTTTATGGGTTACCTAAAACCCATAAAACTAATGTTCCCTTACGCCCTATCCTCTCTGCTTTAGATACCCCAGCTTACAATCTCTCAAAATTTTTGGTACCCGTTATTGAACCTATCACTCGAAATCAATATACTCTGAAGGATTCTTTTGAATAGGTGTATAAAATTTACCATGGAGGGCGAACATGATAACTTCTTGCCTTTTTTGGATGTGGGTATTACTAGACGGAATGGATCCTTTATTACCAATATTTATCGTAAGCCTACCTCAACCTTAATGAACACTCATTTTTTTGGTTTTATGCCGAATAAGTTTAAGCTATCAGGTCTCTCAAGCAGAATTTATCGAGCATTTAGAATTTGCTCATCTTGGGTGTCCTTTCACGATGAGATACAATACTTACGTAAGTTAGTTAATTTCAATTGTTTTCCAATGGATTTGTTTGATAAGATTCTTTTCAATTTTTTAGAAAATCACTTTAGACCTAGCATCCCTGTCTCTGACGTTCCTAAACAGAAAATCTATTTAAAAATTCCCTATACTGGACGGTATGCAGATTCCCTGACAAAGTCTCTCAATTCGGTTTTAATGAAACACTTTCCATTTGCCTCATTTATTTTGTTCCAACTAATAATTTTAAACTGGGTAACTTTTTAGATGCAAGGACCGGATTCCTCTTGGTTTACGCTCTTCTGTGGTATATTTGTACAAGTGTGCATGCTGTAATGCTTGCTATGTAGGCCAAACTGGCCTGCAACTTCAGATCAGAATTGCAAAACACAGGGGAGTCTCTTATCGTACTGAGTTGCCACTCTCAGCACCTGAGTTCTCATCGATTCGTGGACATGCTCATGAAAAGGACCACCGTATCGCCTCTACCAGCTTTTCGATTCTCGCCTCGGTCTCTGATGTGAATGATAGAAAAATCATGGAAAGT
>JABUQX010100463.1:12500-41035 GCA_015478945.1 Trachelipus rathkii
ATTCTATTTTAAGAACTAATTCATTCAATGAGTAGATGATACGAGATGTAAGCTCATGTGACTAAGTAATGTAGCAGTTTATATATATATATATATATATATATATATATATATATATATATATATATATATATATATAACTTTATATAATATATATATATATATATATATATATATATATATATATATATATATATATATATATATATATATATATATATATATATATATATATATATATATATATATATATATATATATATATATATATATATATATAACATAGAAATATATATATATATATATATATATATATATATATATCTATATATATATAACTCTATATATATATATATATATACTATATATATATATATATATATAAATCTACTATATATATATATATATATATATATATATATATATATATATATATATATAATATTTTCATGAATTTTTTTTACAAGAAGAAAGATTTCGTGAGCTCTCGTATATATATATATATATATATATGACCAACTAGATAGCCTAGCGGTTTGCTAATAACATTCATATTTTTTTTACCAAATGAACCTATTTGAACACTTTTATTGTCTTAAGTTTCTACTAATATAATATTCTTTACGGATTTTATACAAAAATATAACCTAACTTAGCCTAGCCTAACCTAACCTGAACCTAATCTAACATAACTTAACCTAACCTATAATATAAATAATAGAAAAAAGCAAACTAATTAAAAATTTCAGCTCCTCCAATTATACTTGTTCGAATCGGTTCATTTGGTAAAAATAAATAAATGTTAGGATGAAATACTCAAGGACAAATATATATATATATATATATATATATATATATATATATATATATATATATATATATATATATATATATATATATATATATATATATATATATATATATATATATATATATATATATATATATATATATATATATATATATATATATATATTTATAAACTAAAGAAATTAAAATAAAACTAAAATCCACGAAATCTCTTATTATTATTTGATTATTGAAGAATTTGAAGAGTGTATTTCATTAATAAAGCACCAAAAAAAAAAAAAAAAAAAAAAAAAAAAAAAAATCTTTTTATTTAGACTGTGTCACTGTAGGTGATCATAGATATTTAAATTTTACTTAATGCGGCAAATTTCATAACAATACTATCTGTTTTTTAGACATCAAAATCAACGTTAATTCTGATGGCTCATTATCTACAGGTATATATGTCAAACCCACTGATAATGATCTGTATATGAATTATGGATCTTATTCACCAACTATTTACAAAGAATCTATCGTAAAAACTCTAGTTTAAAGAGCATACAACCTATGTTCAACTTGGACAACTTTTGATGAAGAAATTTGCCGCATTAAGTGAAAATTTAATTAACTGTGATCATCCACAATATTCTGTTGAAAACTTAATTAATAAAACTCTTATAAATTATATAATAAAGAAAGTAAAAATAACCAGAAAAATTCGACAAATTTCTTCTTCAAAACTTCCAATGTTATAGACTTCAATAAGGAAGAGAAGTACCTTCGTAATATTTTGAACTCCCACCTCAAAACTAAAGACACCTCAAAAATTAAAGTCAAACTATACCATAAGTCCAAACAACTATCATCCTCCTTTAGCACAAGAGATGCTTTGCCCAACAACCATCACGTTGTGTACCAATTTAACTGCCCTGTGTCAGACTGTACGCAGACATATATTGGTTACACGACGAATAGATTGTCGGATAGGGCATATCAACATCGCTACAATCCCAGCAAAATCTTTGCACATTTCACACGACACACGATCAATCAACCATAGGTAATATTTCCAAACACTTCACAATATTATACAGATCGTGTGAGATTCAGAAACTTAAGATTGCAGAGGCCTCCTTCATCAAAACCCGTAGACCAGCTATTAACATAAAATTTAATGAATTATCAGTTAAACTTAATATTATTTGATTTAATTATTGTATATATCAATTAAAACACACTCATTCGCTTACAAAAAACTTTCCTCTGAAGATGTCTCAAGTACAGAGACGAAACGCGTCAGGAAATCTATGTAAATATGTCTTCTACTTCTCTTGTAAATTATTTTCAAAAATAAATACTCAATAATGTACAAAAATAAATATTTAGAACCTTGGAAGTGAAATCTAAAAGTTTTATAATAATAATAATAATAATAATAATAATAATAATAATAATAATAATAATAATAATAATAATAATAATAATAATAATAATAATAATAATAATAATAATAATATTAATAATAATAATAATTGGATGTTCACCTCTTAGAACGTATTCGTCATAAGATGGTGAGCTGTCAATCACACTGAGTAGGAGTAATAATTCAAAATCAAAATTTCACAAACTTCAAGCACTATGATGCTTGCAGCTTAGAAAGAGATTTGTTCTATAACGCTTTGCGCAAACTGGCTGACACAAAACATTTCGACACACGATGAAACAAAACATCTTGAAACATGGCAAAACAAAAAACAAAAAAAATTCCAGTCGATATAAGGTGGCGGAGAGTAATGTTACCAATATAGATAATAGTAATAAATGTTATATAGATCCACTACCCTGTGCAATCTTTATCTTACCATAGCTTAGGTCTTTTGCCTCAACATTTTAGAATTCCAATAAATTTGAATGAGTAACTTAACAAAGATTAGTATCTATCGTTTTTATATAATTAACAAATGAGAATTTGCTCCTAAAATTTCGAGATCCTGAAACTTTAAGCTAAGTTTGGTTTTAATTTTTTAATTTTTCTTTTTTAAGAGATATCTATAAGAATAGGAATTTTTGGATTATTTGCCCTTTTTATCAATATAAGGTTTTAAATTTAAATTTTATGGTTTTAATGCAGGCTTTCATCACGTTGGGGTACTTTTAAATTTAGCTTTTGTTTTAATCATTTGTTTAAGTTATTTTGTTTGTCTGCGTGTGTGTAGGTGTGTGTGTGTGTGTGTGTGTGTGTGTGTGTGTGTGTGTGTGTGTGTGTGTGTGTGTGTGTGTGTGTGTGTGTGTGTGTGTGTGTGTGTGTGTGCGTGTGTTGTAATATTGTATTAATGCTTCGATGCATCGATGCATCGATGCATTAATGCCTATGTGACTCTGGTTCAATATGTTTTAGTTTAGTGTGTAGATTTTGTGTTTTAACTCTAGATTTTTCAAATTTTCTGTAAATACGGTTTTAGCGTTTTATAATTTTCTATTTTAAATTTAGGCTTTAGCGTTCAAACAATTTTATCCTGACTTCACATTGTTTATATATTATTATTTTGTCTGTTTGTTTTTGTCTGTTGTTTTTGTTTTGCTGTGGCTGTGTGTGCGTGTAGGATGGCAGATTTGCTCCAGACGCGGACTTTCTATCGACTTTATCAACATCCACGGCTTAAATCTAACTTTGCCTCTGTGGAATATCACCTCTCTAACTCTAACCCTAACCTTTTGCTCTTGTCTGAGACTCAGATGGCTAAGAATTCATCCTCTAACTCGTTTAATGTATCTAACTATAACTTATTTCATAATTTCCGTCTGAAGGGTGGAGTATGTGCCTATATAAACATAAACACTCCTGTAACACGTCTCGAGAATCTCGAATCTCCTAACTTCGATGTTCTGTGGCTTAAAATCTTTCTTCCTTCTACTACAATAATCTTGTGCTTCTGCTACTGTTCTCCTAACAGAACAGATTTTCACGCCTTTTTTGAATATCTTACTACTTCTCACGAGACTGTTATATCTTCTCATCCAAATACTGAGGTCCTCTATTTAGGGGATTTCAATGTACACAATACTGAATGGTTGGGGTCCTCTCATACTGATTTAGGTGGGGAGGAGGCCGAATCATTCAGCATTCTCAACGATCTGGAGCAACTAATTAAAGAACCCACACACATTCCGGATCGTCCCAACCAATTCTTGAACACACTTGACCTATGTTTCACCACTAGCCCTTCTCTCTTTAAATACACCACTTTCACTCCTATTGGTAAATCTGACCACAACCTTATATCTCATTTTAATACTTTCTCTCCAACAGCTCCATCCTGCCCTATGCGTTTTTCCTGGCACTTTGATCGGGCCGATTGGGGGGGCCTTGCGTCGCTTCTACGCTAGCTATATTGGAATGACTGCTTTGACTCTGGTGACGCTTCGGCTTCTGCCGATAAGGTGGGAGCTGTAATCGTTGATGGGATGAGCAGGTTCATTCCTTCTTCGACTAAATCTTTCTCTCCTCATAATCCATGGTTCGATCGTGCTTGCTCTCTGGCTTCAGGCTAGAGACGGTGCATGGAGGTTGAAAAATTCTCGTTCTCCTATCACTCTTGCTAATTTTCATTCAGCTAGAAATCGTTGTAGGGATACTCTTCGTCGAGCAAAGCGGGCTTTCATCAAACGAAAGTGCGCTAACCTCCTTGAATATATCTCTAACAACTTCTGTAAATCTGTCTTTCCTCCTCTTATTCGATCTGATGGTTCTGTTGCTAATTCTCCAACTGAAAAGGCAAATCTCTTCGGCCTCCTATTTTCCTCTAACTCAACCCTAGACGATTCTGGCATTCCTCCTCCTCCTCCTTCTTCTCTCAGGTGTCCTATGCCATTGCCTGTGATTACATTTGATCGGGTGCATGGGCTCCTGAAATCTATGAACGTTAGGAAGGCGGGTGGCCCGGATGGCATTCCTCCCCGAGTTTTGAGGGAGTGTGATTTCGTGCTGACCCCGCCCCTCGTTCAACTATTTTCTCTATGTCTCAATACTAATACTTTCCCTCAGTGTTGGAAGCACGCACATGTCCAACCTGTTCCGAAAAAAAGGAAGCCGCTCTGATCCTTCTAACTATCGCCCTATAGCTCTCACTTGTATTCTATCTAAGATCTTTGAAACCCTTCTCAACTCTCATTTCTTAGACCATCTGGAGTCTCATTCACTTCTTTCCGATCACCAGTACGGCTTTTCCGGCGCTCGAGGTCTACTGGCGATATACTCTCCTATCTAACTGATTTATTTTCCGCCCTCAGGAGCTACGGGGAGACTTGCGTGGTGGCGCTTGACATATCAGGCATTTGACCGGGTATGCCGAGTCACTGCTCTCCAAACTCCCCTCCTTTGGGTTTCCTCCTTCTCTTTGCTTACTTATGTCTAGTTTTCTTTCAAATCACTCAATATCGGCTGTTGTTGATGGGGCGACTTCTTCTTCTTTTTCTGTCAATAGTGGTGTTCCTCAGGGTTCTGTCTTATCTCCTACTTTATTCCTACTTTTCATTAATGATCTTCTCACCTGCACATCTAACTCTATCCACTCGGTATGCCGATGACTCAGACCCTTCATTCTTCGGCTCATTTCAGTTCTGCCCTCTTTACTTCAGAATTGCCTCTCGTCTTAATCTTTCCGATTCTATTCTCCTTTGATCTGGATAGAATTTCGGGTGGGGTCGTCCCAACCTTGTGAAATTCAATTCCTTAAAACCCAACTTCTGCAAATCTCCCTCTCTCTAAGACACCTTCTAACTTTCCTATCTCTTTCGACGGTTTCTCGTCTCTCCTGTTGACAATATAAACATCCTTGGCTTAACATAAACAAAAAAATATCTTGGAAACCTCACATCACAATGGTTGCTAGGGCGGCCTCTAAGAAACTGGGAGTTCTGTTTAGGCTGTGAGACTTTTTTTCCTCTTCTCAGTTGCTCCAGCTCTACAAGGGCCTCATCTGCCCTTGTATGGAGTACTGCTCTCCGCATATCTGAGGGGGCTCTGGTTTCACCCGGCTTTTGGATAGGGTCGAGTCAAGGCCAAAAGGCTTAAACTGTTCTGCACTTTCCAGTTCACTTGACCCTCTATCTATGCGGCTCGATGTTGGTGCTTTATCTCTTTCTATAGGTACCGCAGCGGCAGGTGCTCGAGACTTATCACTCGCGTACCACCACCTTTACGACGCCCTCGTAGCACAAGGGTGCTGTCGCGCATGAGTTTTGTGTTGATATTGGTAATTCCAGGCTTGTTCACTGTGGTGCTTCCTTCTTTCCTGCCACCTCTGTTTTGTGGAATTCTCTTCCATCTTCTGTGTTTCCTGCTGAATTTAATCTCTCTCACTTTAAAGCCTGCGTCTGTGCTCATCTGCGTTGCGTTAGTTGATGAATGACTGATGTGTGCAACACCCCTCCTTGAATAGGGCTCAGCCCGTGAGTGGTGTGACAACTAAAAAAAAAAAAAAAAATGTATGGATCTATGGCTCACGAACCTGCTCTCCAAGTAGTTTGAAAAGTCATCAAGAAAAGAAATGGTAATTATCATATTTTTTTTTCATTTTACATTGATTCTTACATGATGCATTCTAATTTTCTCATTAATAGTAGGCAAAAGTCTGTTGCAACTTCCAAAAGGTTTGAAAATGTTTCATCGATGTCTGCTTGAAAATCTTTCAAAACAAACATCACAATTTCAATATGAGTAAGGCAGTTGCAGTCACTAATTATGGAATTGCTGTATATGGTCGAGTGATGAGTTGATATATCTGTTATATTGTTGTTCAGAAAAAGTTGCTATCTTGATTCATTCAAGCTTCTTTAAAGCTTCTACAAATGCTTTAAAAATTTCTCAAGATCGTAACAGTTCATCGTAACTTTCTACAAAATTTGTTCATTTGATGACTGGGAAAATATGTCGTATTTTTTTTCGATTAAAATAATAGTCCTCCTTGGCAATTAATAAAATAGTACCCTAGTTGCATTTGATGTGCCATAAAGTTTCTAATGTGTTGAGTAGTAGGAGAGTGAAAGGTCAGGGCTACCAATCAACGATCAGTATTCTTCTGACGTCACTAAGCCCCGATCCTTTTGATATTTGAGACACACACACACAGCCAGACCGATAGACAGTCAGACAGACAGACAAACACATAAACACACACATTATATATATATATATATATATATATATATATATATATATATATTTATATATATATATATATATATATATATATATATATATATATATATATATATATATATATATATTTATATATATATATATATATATATATATATATATATATATATATATATATATATATATATATATATATAATAATATATATAAATAATATATATATATATATATATATATATATATATATATTTATATATATATAACCATATATATATATGTATGTAACAAATAATAATATATGTATATAATATAATAATAATATATATAATAATATATAATATATATGTATAATATATAATAATAAATATATATAATATATATATATATATATATATATGTATGTAATATATAATATATATGTAAACATAATAATACTAATAAAACTATTACTAATAAAATGATAATAATATATGCAATATATTATAAATACTATAAAAAAATTTAATAATATATTTTAATAATATATATATATATAATATATATATAATATATATATATATATATATATATATAATAATAATAATAATATAATAATAATAATAATAATAATAATAAATATATAATAATAATATGTATAATAATAATAATATAATATATATATGTAATATATATATATATAATAACTATATATATAATAATAATATAATAATATATATATATATAATATATATATCTTTCATATATATATATATAGCATATGCTATATATATATATAAATATATATATATATATACATATATATATATATATATATATATATATATATATATATATATATATATATATATATATATATATATATATATATATATATATATATATTAATTTAAGCAAATGAGTGAGAAACTGAGAGAGAAGAAGAACAAATTGAATTTTGTTTTTTTAGACTTGCCACAGTCGTATGACAGGATTAATGGGTAAGTTCTATTTCAGGTGTTAATGATATATAATGTTGGTGGTAGGTTTTTGAATGGAAAAGTATGAATGTTGATAGTAAAGCGTGTGTAAGAATAAATGGAATGAAGCAGGGATGTGTTATGTTCCCGTGGGTATTTAATGTGTTATGGATGGGATGATGAAAAATTAAAGAAAGGGGTTATATGGGAGGGGGTTAGATTGTCGGGGAAGGAAGAGAGTGGAGGTTGCACTGCTAATTGCACTCTGATAATTTTGGTTATGTGTGGGTGAATCTGAAGAAAGTTTGAAAGGTTTAGTAGAGGGTTTGGCAGAGTGTATAAAAGGAGAGGTTTGAAGGTTACTGTAAATATGAGTAGAGTGGATGAAGAGGAGTCCACAGTCAGTGGCGAAACCATATTAGATGGTATTTATGTAAATGGAGACAGTATCCTGAGTTTTTATTCTGGGTATATATTGAATGAAAGGGCAACATAATAGAGCGTAGTAGAGCTGTGAGTAGTAGGCAATTGGCTGGTGCAGAATTAATTTTTGGTGAATGCTGAGAACTAAGTCTTGACTGCGCTAGAAGCCTGCATGAGGGTATGTTTTTACGGTATTAAAGTATAGTAGCGAAACTGTGATGTGGAATAAGATATATAGATCTAAGGCGCAGTCTATTCAGATGAATAATCTTTCGGGCTTGCTAGTTGTGAAAATAATTGATTAAATGAATGAGCGTGCTAGGGAGTTGTGTGATGTGAAGAAAGGCATAAACGGGAGAATAAATGAGAGCATATTAAGATGTTTGGTCATATTGGCAGGATGGATGATAGTCCGGTTTGGTTAGCGAAGGTGTACGGATATGATAGTCATGCTTTCATCAAGATCCTCTCATTCAGGCCGCTCTGGAGAAATTTGAAGGAAAAATTGTAAATTTAGCGCAATCTAGAGGATTGCTGTATAATACGATTAAATGGCATGATTTTTTGAGATGGGGGGCATGTTTGCCTCATTCGATGAACCATGACATTGATGAGATACAACAATTAATGACTGTCACGGAGTTGTGAAGTTTCAGGGCTGAACTTGACCGTGACAGTCTTGCATTTAAGGGTATGAGGGGAGGTCTTGGGTGGCTTTCTTTTTCGACTCGGGTCTCATAGTTCTATTTAGTTATTTTTTCCAGGTGTGTTTGAGGATCCCACCTCCAGTTCTGGGGAACTAAGGAGCAACTGATGATGATGTTAATGATGATAATGATGAATATATTTTTTCGTCTAAAAGAGTTTTGGACTATTTTTGATTTCCCACTTTCTATAATGTTTTAAGTTCAATTAACATATTTGAGCAATTTAAAATGGTTTAAAAAATGCATTTAACTCCATTATTTTAGATATATTATATACCATTTTAAACAATTATTTTGAGCAATAACTATATATGATATATTATATGAGTATATATATATATATTTTAGTATATATTATATATATTATATAGTATATATATATATAGTTATATAGTGTAGTATATAGTAGTATATTATATATATTACAGTATAGTATACGTATTATATAATATATATAGGTGTATATATATATATATATGATTATAGTATATATATATATGTATATATATATGATTATTTATATAGTATGTATATATAGTTATATATATATATAGGTTATATATATAATATTTTTTTATTATATTAATATATTTTTAAACATTTATTTTATATAATATATATATATATATATATATATATATATATATATTAATAGTATATATATATATTATATATATTAGTTATATATATATGAATGATATATATATATATAATAATGATGATAAATATATATATATATATATATTATATATATATATATATATATATATATATATAATATATATAGAGTATAGGTAGTAGGAATATATATATATATAGAGGGAGCTATTAGGAGTATGCATATAAAGTGATATAGTGAGGTATATATCATATAATATATATATTATATATAAGTATATATATGTATATTATATGATATATGATAGTATATAGTATATAGTTATAGTAGGTATATTATGAATATATATAATAGTATATATATATATATATATATATATTATGATATATATATATATATATATTATTAGTATTATATACTATATATATATATATATATATATATATATATATATATATTAATATAGTATAATATATATATATATATTATAATATATATATATATTATATATAGTATATAAATATATATATATGAGTATATATATATATATATATATATATATAGTTTAATATATATATAATTTACATATATATAAGTTTAAGTTTAATCTTTATAGTTTATATAGCTTTAATATTATATATAAGTAATATATTAATATATAGTATTATATATATATATAGTATTATATTATATATATATATAGTATATATATATATATATAAGTATAATATATATTATATATATTAGTTGTAGGTGAGGTGGGAGGATTGTGAAGGTGTTGAAGTTTGGGTAAATATGATTATAAGTACACTTACTGAAACAGGACGGACTTATTTCCTAGGAGGTTTTCGACGGTCTCTGCAACTGACAATGTCTTTGCAAAGGGCGGCTTATTTTTCTATTATTCTATGGTGTGAATGTATCTCCTGCTCGAATTATGAACGTGCAAACTTTTTTAATTACTGTTAATTGAAAGTAATTTAAATGGGCTAGTGCGTGATTCCCTCCTTGAAATATTTGAAGAAAATTGGCAAATAAGCAATTATTTTTTTCAAGAGGAAAATATCGTTTATTGGAATGTAAAAGGATTTAATTTCTGATGAAAATAAATAGTTTTTTTTTCGGTCAAATTTATTTATAAAATTTTCTGGAGAGCGGACGCTGAAAATCAGAGGGTTTGAGATGAAAGAAGAAAAGAAACGACAAGAAAGGAATCTTAAAATGATAATTAAACATGCTGGCAGAATTATTCAAAAGGAGAGAAATGCTTTTGAAGAGGGGAGGTTTGCCAGGATATAAATTAGGAAACACTATTGATGTTTTAATTTACTACATATATATATATTCATATATAAGTACGTATATAGAAAAGGAGAGAAAGAAAGAGGAATGAGTAAATATATATATATATATATATAATATATAAATTAAAGGGAAACGATTGGAACATAGATATATATCAAAAGATGTAGAGACACTAAATATATAGTCTATAGTATATATATATATATATATATATATTATATATATGAGTTTATATATATATATAGTATAATATAGTTAATATACTATAATATATATAATATATAGTATATATAATATATAATAGGAGTAACTGCGATAGTATCCTATCGGTATCGGTATCGGCTAAAATCGGGCCATTTTGTGAGTATCGGTATCGTATCGTATCGGTATCGGGTAAAATCGGTAGATCGTATTGGTAAATATGAGCCGATACTTGGCCGATACGTCTTACTTTTTAAATGAAAAATTTGTTATGGGAAACTTTTAGATTCAATAATAAATCTTGCTTCGAAATTAAAAGTACTCAGGTTATTTTTTTGTTTTGTTTTTCCTTCGACTTCTTTTTAAACTTAGATTTTTACTTGGTCAGTACTATTTTTTTTTTTCTTTTTTCTTTCCGTACGCAATTTCTTGAGTGTGTGTGAGTGCGCGAAGTTTTTAAACTTTCTGGAAGTATTTCATTTTTAGTATACTTACTGCAGAATAGGGTTTTAGACGTTCTTAAAATTTCAGGTTTTAAATTTAGTTTTTGGCGTACGAATAATTTTGTCCATATTTCATTTCATCATTTTTTTTTTAGTTTTTTTTCTGTTGTTTCTGTTCTGTTTTGTTATGATTGTGTGTGCGTGTATAATAGCAGATTTGCACAGGCGCGGGCTTTCCTATTTGACTTTACCAGCATCAGGTGGCTTTGCACTCTAACTGCGTGGCATCCGTGAAATACCACAGTCTCTAACTTCTAACCCTAATTTTTTTGCTCTTGTCTGAGTCCCAGATGGCTAAGAATTCATCCTCTAACTCGTTAATATATCCAACTATAACTTATTTAAATAAATTCGCAGGATGTTATGTGATTTGTTAGGGTAGTGTATAAGTGGTTTATGTTGTTTAGATATGTTGTCTGTTGATGTATGTGGGGTGTATGCGGGGTTTGAATAGAGTTTGGAAGTTGTGGAGGTCGGTGGTGCGGGTGAGTTTGTACGGAGTACTGGCCTTGTGTTAGGATCAAGGAATATTGTGAGTGTTTAGGGTAAGTGTGAGTGATTAATGAGGTAAATGTATTAATTAATGGTTTGAGTATTATTGGGTTAGGGTTATTAGGGTTGGGTTGGAGTAATGTGCCTATGTAAACATAAAGACTCCTATAACACGTCACACGTCTCCGAGAATCCTCGGAATCTCATAACTTCGATGTTCTTGTGGCTTAAAATCTTTCTTCCTTCCACTAAAACATTAATCTTGTGCTTCTGCTAACAGAACAGATAACAGAACAGATTTTCATGCTTTTTTGATTACACTACTTACTTCTCAGGAAATTGTTATCATCTTCTCTCATTCAAGATGCTGGGTCCTCTATTTAGGGGGATTTCAAAGTTACATTATAATGAGTGATGAGTTCCTCACATATATGGTATAGGCAAAAAGGAAGCCGAATCATTTCAAAATTCTTAACTATCTAGAGATAGCTAAGATTAAAGAACCTAGACACATTCTGGATCGTCCCAGTCCGAATTCTTGAACACACTTGACCTATTTTCCTGTACTATACTTCTCTTTCTTATAATAGCACGCACCTTCCGTCCATATCGTAAATCTGACCACAACCTTATTTCTATTTTAAATACTTTCTCTAAAACAACTCCATCCCTGCCCTATGTGGTTTTCTGGCACTTTGATCGGTCCGATTGGGGGGCATTGGCGTTGCTTCTACGCTAACTATAATCTGGAGTGACTGCATTGACTCTTGAAGACGTTTCAGCTTCTGCGATAAAGTGGGAGCTGTAATTGTTGATGGGATGACCAGGTTCATTCCTTCTTCGACTAATCTTTTTTCTCCTCAAAATCGCTGGTTCGATGGTGTTTTCTTGTTCTCCACTGGCCATTCAGGCTAATGAAGACAGTGGCGTATCGGTGGAAAAATTATCGTTCTCCTATCGACTCCTGGCTAATTTTGCATATCAGATAAAATCGTTGAAGGGGTACGTCTTCGACTACTTCGTTGGAGCAAGCTTCATTAAACGAAAAGTGCGTTGACCTCCTTGGTTCTCCTACTGACAAATATTTCTGCCCTCTGTGCAAAAGCATCTCTAAACTAACCCTCTCTAGAGTCGTGCCATTCTTCTGCTATTAGCGCTCTGATGGTTTCTGTTGCTAATGACTCCAAACTAGAAAAGGCAATCACCTTTGCATCCTAATTCATTGCCTCTAACTCAACGCAATGGACGATTCTGTCATTCATCTTTCCTCGTCCTTCTCCTCTCAGGTGTCGCTATGCCTTTACCTGTGATTTTATTTGATCGGGGTGCATGGGCTCCTGAATCTATGAACGTTAGGTAAGGCGGGTGGCCCTAGATTTGGCATTACTACTCCAAACGAGTTTTTGAGGGAGTGTCTTCCGTGGCTGACTGCCGCCCCATCGTTCAACTATATTGTCTATGTCTCAATACTAACACTTTCACGCCCGAAGTGTTGGAAGCACTCATATGTCCAACCCGATTCCGAAAAAAAGGAAGCCCCTCTTTTCCTTCTAACTATCGCCCTTATTAGCTCTACTTGTATTTCCATCTAAGAATCTTTTGTAAACTATTCTCTCTCAACTCCATCGCTTCTTAGACCATCTGGAATCTCATGCCCTTCTTTTTGCGATCGCCAGTACGGCTTTCGGCGCAGAGGTCTACTGGCGATATACTTTTCCTTTTTAACAGATTTAGGGTTTCGGCGCTCTAGGAAACTATCGGGGAGAGTTGCGTGGTGCGCTTGACATAAATCCAATAGCATTTGACAATAGTATGGAACGGCGCCACTGTCTCCAAAGCTCCCCTCCTTTGGGTTTCCTTCCTTCTCTTTGCCCTAACTTATGTCTAGTTTTCTTTCAAATCGCTCAATATCAGCTGTTGTTGATGGGGCGAACTTCTTCTTCTATTTCTGTGCAATAGTGGTTGTTCCCGGGTTCTGTATATGCTGCCTACTTTAACTCCTACTTTTTATTAATGGAATCTCTCACCGTTGGCAAAATAAACAAAAAATCCTTAACTTTCCTGAAAAAATCCCCAACTCAAATTGGCCCCCGCCCCTTGAAATTTGAGAAACTGGTTTTCGGCCCGGAACCCCTTTTCAAATTCCTTTCAAAACCCTCATTTCAATTCTGCTCCTCTTTTAACTTAATAGAGTTGCCTCTGCGTCTAATCTTTCCAGATTCTATTCTTGCTGATCAGGATAGAATTTTCGGTGGGGTCGCTTAACCTTGTGAAACTTAATTCTTTTAAAAACCCAACTTATACAAATCTCCCTCTCTAAACACAACAACTTTCCTATCTCTTTTGGCGGTTCTCTCTCCTCTCCTGTTGACAATATAAACATCTCTTGGCCTTAAACATAAACAAAAACAATGTCTTGGAGACCTTCACATCACAACGGTTGCTAGGGTGGCATCAAAGAAACTGGGAGTTCTGTTTAGACTGCAAAGGACTTTTTTCCTCTTCTCAGTTTACTCCAAAGCTATAGCAATGGCCTCAATCCGCGCCTTGTATATGAGAGTTACTGCACCTCATCATATTCTGGGGGGGGCTCTGGTTTCAAGTCATAGTGAGCAAACCGGCGTTTGGAATAGGGTTGAAGGTCAAGGACAAAAGGCTTATAAACTGGTTTTCACTTTCCAGTTCACTATCTTTGCGGGCGACTGTTGGTGCTTTTATCTCTTTCGGTATAGGTACCTCATAGCGGCAGAGGTTGTTCGACGGGAACATATCCACTCGCTACTTTCACCCACCTTTACGAACGCCCCGGAGGCCACAAAGGTGGTGCTGTGTCGGCACATGAGTTTTGGTTGATGTTAGTAACTCCAGACTAGTTCGCTCGGGCGGTGCCTTCCTTCTTTCCTGCCCCATCTGTCTGTGGAATTCTCTCCACTTCTGTGTTCCTACTGCAATTTTAATCTCCCTCATTTAAAAGCCTGTTTGCTCATCTGCGTAATTTGCGTTTATTTAATTTTTGAGGCGTTCAACACCACTTCTTGAATAGGGTTCTGGCCCGTGAGCGGCGGTAACAACTGTAAAAAAAATAAAAAAATAAAAGGTTCTAATTAGGAAATCATTAAAGGCTAGCTGAAACCCCACAAGAATGTGCATCCTCGTGAGCGGTGAACCACTGTCTAGAATGCCTTTAAATTAAATAGTCATAACCGCGAGGAGCTTGTCTCACGTGACAAAAAAAAAGATTCACAGAAGTGGAAGCCACATTTTCAGCACCCCTAGCACAGCACTCGATAGTGACGATGGGTGACTTTTCAGCAAATAAACCCTACTGAAGATGAAAGAGGATTTGGATATGTTAGACTTTTGATAAGTTCATGGCCGAATTGCATTGGTGTATCTGTCATTCATTACTTTCAAAGGAATCACAAGCCAGTGACCCGCATCGGAAAACTGAAGGAGACGTCTATTCAAGGAGCAAAGAGATATTATTTTAAATTTGCAATTCGTGTGGAAGAAAGAGATTACAATCTCCTGAAGCTGTTAAAAACTTAGAGTATGCACTATCCATGGCTGCTCTGTACAGGACCTGGATGAGAGGGAGGGAGAGGCCTGATATATTATTTCTATGTCTAGTGCAGAGCCACAATGAAATATTACATCAATGGGCCAAGGTTTCCATTATTATCAGTGCTTTGCAAGCAAATAATTATCAGCCCCTCCCTCATGCAGTCCGAGAGCGAGCGTATTTATAGTGTAGGATGGGAATGTAAACACGCCAAAAAGGAACAGGCTCTCACCAGATACTAAGTGAAAGCTTAATGTTTTGCATCACAAAAATTTGGAATTTTTGAATTTTTGAGTATTGAATGATTATCTTTATCTTAAAGGAGTCTATTATTATTGTGTCACGTTTGAGTAATAGTGTTTTTTTATTTTGTCTTGTTCGGCTGATTAAATTGGAGGTCTCTTCTTTCATTATTTGTATTCTTTATATTATAGCTAGTTAAGAATCTTCTTGTAAATTGTAATCAATGTTAAAACATAAAAGCTTACTAGTAGCTACTTTGTTAATACTTACTGAAAATGGAAATGGAATATTATTTTTTGAATGAACACAAACATAAAAAAGTTTTATTAGAATATTATATTTGCATGTTATTATTCCTTAAGAGATACTGGATTTCTAAGTTTATAAAATAAATAATACTTGGACACACCATGATGAAGATAAATGGACTAAGTATTGTTGTAGCAACGAATGAATATCTTGATTGCCTGGCAGTAAAAACCACAAATGTTGCTATTTTATTTACTGTGTATTTATTATATTAATTAAATTAATCGTGTATCGGTATCGGTATCGGCATCTAAAAAATAGAGTATCCGGTTTATCGGGCCTGCTTTATATGTTATGCTGACTACTTAATGAATATATATATATATATGGATATAGTATATGATTAATATATATATATATATATAGTGTTATATATATATAATATATATATATATATTATATATGATAATATTAGTGATATATAATATATATATAGTATATATACAATACATATATATATATATATATATATATATATATATATATTTATATATATATATATATATAATTAGTATATAATTATATATATATATAGGTATATAGTATATATTGCATATAATATATATATATATATATTATAATATATATATATATATTATAATTATATATATTATATTATATATAATATATATATAATATATATATATATATCATATACTATAATATATATATATAGTATATATATATAGTATATATATATAGTATATATTAATTTATATATATATATAATATAAGTATATAATATATGATATATAATAGTATTGCCCCGGTTTGACCTCTACCACCCTTTTCGATATGAAGGAATAAAGGTATTTGCTTTTAAACTTGGAATATAATGTATAAATGGGATAAGGCTACGAATCCGTGTAAATTTCATAGTCGTTGCGTAGGATGGTATATAGAGGGGGGTTCACCTCCCGGTAGGAGCGTAGCGGTTGCTATGACGGACGCCCGCTTTTGTGAAGCTCCTTCTTGGGCTTCGCAGAACCCGAGATTGAGTTAAGCCTAAACGGCTAATTCATCGTATCTGCCAGGTGTTCGATTGCGGAGCATGGAGAGAGATGAGGCGGAGCGGAGCGCCGCGCGTGCGTGCGTGCAACATACAGCCCAATGTTTATGTATTAGATTATTATCTACTGTCGAAGATTCGATTTTCCGAAGGAAATCGAATCTGAGTCGAAAAACGATCCTGTAAGGGATGCGTTTTTTGACGCAGCTCCGACTTGGATATCCGCGCCGAGGTTTGCTTCTCGCGATCCGGTTCTGAGTCCACCATATATCTACATGGGTTAGAATTTTGGTAGCTTTCAAACATTTTTTTTTTTGGTAATATGTTCTATGACAGGTGAATAAACTGATTCGCACGCGAGTTTTGGTGACCGTAAGCGTCACCCCCTAAGGGGAGTGCTACCCTTAGCGCCAAGGTTAAGATTCGTCCCTGAAAAACCAGGTTTTATGAGCCTTAACGAATGCGCGAGTGAAAATTTGGAATGTGAGATATATGATGACGCAATCTCTTCGGAGACGAGATCTACGTTTCTCTGGGCATCCCCCGTATAGGGGGGAGCGCGTGCCCGCACAGAAGAATTTAAAATAAGTCGTTAGAAGATCTAAACTTGGAGAAGGATTTTGAGATCCGGGAGTCTGAGTTGGGAATGTCGGATGACGGAAATTGGAGTCGGATTCGTAATTCGGGTCGCAGGGACCCCACGCGGAGGGGTGATCACCTTTAGAAAAAAAAAAGAAGAAATGCATGGAATGCAAAACAGGGGAAGAAGAAGAAAGAAGAAGAAAGGAAAGAAGAAAGGAAGGAGGAAGAAAGGAAAGAAAGGAAGAGAGGAAGAAGAATGAGGGAAGGAGGAGTCCTGAGATAGGCACATACCCTGGGTAGGACGCTGATGGCGATGCTTGGTAATAACATTGTGTGTAAGTGATACATATGTGTGGTCTTATATAAGGTTATTGGATCGTAGATTTCGACAAAAATGGTTTCAGAACCTACTCAATGAAATAATAAAAAAAATAAATAAATAAATAAATAAAATTTTCTTACACTTTTTATGTTTATAACTAAAAATTTACGTTTTTTACATACCCTAAAAGGGCGGTAAAATCAGCTAAATCTAGGCCCAGCCATCCAGCCCCTCCTCCAGTCAGCTACGTGACAATCTGTCGATCCTATTGATCTGATTGATTAAGGTCACATTTTCGACAGTAGTATTTTGGATAAATCATAACATAGAAATTCAAAGTTCTTTAGTACAAAGATCAAGACAATATATGCTGAACGTAAGCAAAGTTTTCACATTAATTAATACTTACTTAGGGGCATCATCTGAAGCTATAGAAAAAATGTACGAAGCGAGCAGAGATCTTAACTCATCGTTAAGAACAGGGAATAAGATCGGTCAACGCATAACAAAGTTTTTCAACACCGTTAAGATGCAGCCGTGTTAAGAGTACTAACATAGGTGGTGTTTGGGCTCGGTTGGTGCGTGGTCGCGGCGCGTTTCCTAACATAGCCTATTGTGATTTTGTTGTGCCTTTCGTCTTGTTGTGTGTGTTTCGTTTATGTTAGGCGGTATGGTAGGTGTTGCGTTTGTGTTGTGGGGTGCGTGGATAGGTGTTGGGTCTTTTTGGGAGTGTTGTTTATGGGTGGTTTTTTTTTGGGTTTTGTTTGCCATATTTTGTTCTTCGAACGCGGATGATTTGATCTGCGTCGTTTGCATGCTGGTTATGGTGATGCGTTGGTTTCTGGTCGATGTGTGAGTTTTTGGGTGATGCTATTTTGGTAGTTGAGTTTGCGGTTGGAAGGTGTCGTTCTGGTGGGTTGGTGATGCGTCAGGCGGTGTGTGGTGCTGGGTTGGGCGTTGGGTGCCGTGGGGCTGTTGATTTGGTGTCGGGCGGTGTCAAGCGAATGGTGGATTTTCTTTGACAGTTCGCATGGTGTGTGGTTGTTGGTTGTGTATGTGTTGTGACTGTGTTTAGTGGTTTGGGCTGCATCGTGCTTTTGTAGTATATGTGTGCGGTATTTATTTTGCTATGTACGATCGGTCTGATCGTGTGTGTGTTATTTGTGTGTTGTGTGTCTGGAATCTGCGGGTATCTTTTGGGGGGCCGTTTCCAAGGTAGGGGTGCCAAAAAGTAAACGTGAACTATTCTCACCACTTGGTAAGTCATATCCTAAAATATCATGTTAATTTAACACTGACGATGGTAATATTTAACGTTAAAATTTACATAACCTTGGTGTAATGTATCAGTATAGACCGGTGGAAAGTATGCTAACGTAACAGTTTTCCATTCAATAAAGCTAACATGATGTAACATGAACTAAGATATAATATACAACGACAATACCGACCATCTTAGGGTAAGAATAAACAGCTAACTAATTAAACATAAGATCACACTTACACCAGTAAAATAACTACATAGACTCACAAAAAACACAATCCATTCATGCTTTATCAAACATATCTCCAACATGACAAGTGTTAATTTTACTTTAACATAGTAATATACATAGAAATTTAGCATAACCCGTGACCTAACCAGGCATAAGTACCTGATGGTAATAGAGCAAACAAAGAGTAAAGTTTTAACGTCTCTGTAAAGGCTATTAACTGATGAACATTAATACAGTACTTACAGCACACCGGGCACACAATGTATGCAGAGCACACACAATACTACACACGACAGCTTGAGGCACGACACACACCACAGCGACACACACCACCACAACACCAGAAGAAATAACAGCCATCATCATCTAATGTAGTCAATAAAATCGAACATACGAGGGAATTAAAACAAGTTTTCGTATTTTATAACATATAAATTTCAATGTAAAAACGTTATATAAATACATAAAACATTATAAGTACATTAAAAATATAGTTTATTTTAAATATATTATTCATTCTGATCAGCGAACATAGGAATCAAGTTGGGTACGTTTCTATAATATCTCTCTAAAGGATTCAATACCCTTTAAAAGAATGTAAAGTAAAATGTCTTCAAGCAACACTAAACCATTTTTCGGCATATGTCGATTCAACAGCACTCATTTCCCTCATACAAGAGAGAAGTAAACTCATGCCAAAGCTGATAGTTATTTAAAGCATTTCTGTAATACCGCATTATATGGGTAAACCACATGTTTTCGGGTGTTAAATATCGTGAGATTACCCGTGAGCCTATATGTATTAAGTCATTGGAGTATGTCAACATCGTTTAAGACCGCGATGTTAATTCATTTTTTTTTTAAAGGTCAATGCTGTAATTAATTTTCAGACGTTCGAACTGTGAAGCCTATACATGTACGGTAGGAGAGGGTCACATCAATCGATGGTTTCCCAGTAGTATTGCGTACGATCAAGGGTTTTATATTGCCACACGACTGAGAAACAACGTCTATTCTAGTTAAGAACCGACTTATGTTGTCTCCAGTATTAGAATTATTTTCACTAAGCGTTGATCCTTTCCGGATAAGAAACACTTATCCTCCTACCCATACAGCAACGATGTCGATAATCTTGAAGAATTCATCAAAACGAAATGAATAAAGGTCTATTTTTTGACCCTTTGGCAGAAATACAAGCAACGTAACGACTGCCATTCGGTTTACGATTAAATATAGATGACACATCGTTGTGGGGAATAACGATGCTCCTTGTGAAGATATCAAAAACAGGTGTAGAGATGCGGGGAGGAGAGGTCATCGTACCAGCACAACAAAAAATGTCCTACTGACGGAAGTCGTATGCGTAAACAACCCTTATAGGTTAGTGAGATTCTTTCCTTTCAGCCGAAATCAGAAGAAAGTAAACAAAGAATACACGCGAACAGAACGAACAGTATCAGTTTCAAATAGTATATATTACGTGCAAGTGAAGTTATGTATATAGGGCAACAACAACAACAACACAACAACAACAACAACACAACAACAACAACACAACAACAACAACAACAACAACAACAACAAGCAACAATAACAACAATAGCAAAAATAAGTTCTTTGATAAAAAATCAACGAATATTTGCTAACATAACATTGTTTTCAGCGCTATAAAGCTAACACTAGGGCTTTACCAAGAACTAAAGAATTATAGCAGTGTACATAACAAAAGATCTAAACGACGCCTTAGACACACAATTAAACAACTTAACATTTAACAAAAGTTTCCATACTTACAGCAGGTAAAGTACCTAGCCCAGCGTACAAGACGTAATCCTATTCACAGCTTTATTCAAGGCATATCTCTAAACCATAATCATAGTTAATTTACATTAATACTATTGATTTACGTAGGCAATCTCGAGTAATCCATTTCGGATGAAACATAGGCACAAAAATTAGTTCTTATATACTGAAACCAGCGAAATAAGGTAACATTAGCAATGGTTTCCACAATAAATTAAAGCTAATCATAGGCATCATATGAACTAAGAAAATATACAAACCACGACAAACTTAACACAACTTTTTACGCACTAATAAACAGTATACAATTATATTAAATTTTTATTAAAATATTAAAAAACAGCAAGTTCCACACTTAACAACTGTAAAGTAACTAGCATTGCATACAAAACGTAACGCTATTCATACTTTTTTAATAAGTCCTATATATACTGGCGTGGCCAACGAAGATATGCTTACGGAACAAAGTTTTTGCTTCAATAAAATAAAGCTATCAAATAACCTGAACTAAGAATATAATGTACAATGTCAAACCAACATACCTCATGCATGAATAATCAGCTAACATCGCTGAAAATTCCCTACTTATCAAGGTAAAAGTAGCTAACAGGTCATAACAATACTCGATATAGTTTCCCGCGTTTTCGAGGCAATATTAGGCATGCAGATAAAGCAGTATTGATCTAACAAAAATCC
The DNA here is from genome assembly GCA_015478945.1 of Trachelipus rathkii. NCBI lineage: Eukaryota > Metazoa > Arthropoda > Malacostraca > Isopoda > Trachelipodidae > Trachelipus > Trachelipus rathkii. The sequence continues at coordinate 34,681 of JABUQX010100463.1, forward strand.
CTTAACAAAGATTGACCAATCTATCAAAGATGCCCATCTGAACTATGAATTGACACTATCTCATCAAAGTGTCAATCGTTTTCGAGTATAACATTTCATTTGACGCTATGATAAAACGTAGACATTAGCAAAAGTCTAGGGCAACCTAACATTAGCTCAACAAAAAACTTAACCTTACCTAGGCTGACGTTTCTAACACATCATCGTCAGTTAACACAGTAATATTTAACAAAAACTCATACATTTCTATAACAAATCAATTGCTAACATAACCTAGCCCGGTATGATAATCCGCTAACATCCTGTAAAATTCCCTACTTATAAAAAGATAAAGATAGGCTAACAGGTCATACAAACTCGAAATGTTCCCACTTTTCCAGCAATTTCTGCAACATGGTAAAGACGTATTAATTCTAACATAATTCGCCTTAAAAAATGGCCATTCTATCAAAGATACATGCATCTTGGAACTAGTGGAATTGGACCTATCTCCTATCAAAGTGTCACTCGCTCGAGTATAACATATTTGGCTATTGAATAATGCGTAGCATTAGCAAATTCTCGGACAAACCTACAATTACTCAACAAAATCTTTAACATACCTCACGTTTCTACATATTCATCGCGCAGTTAACACAGTAATATCTTACAAATACTCATCATTTTCTCCAACAAATCAGTGTTTAATTTCACAGTCATAGTAATATTTACCATAACGTACCTAACTTACGAATAAACAGCTTTCATTAACCAAGAGTATCTAAAGCAACCACATCACGCATCCGAGAGAATAACCCAGGGGGGATGCGCCTGTTGAAAGGGTGTGAATCCTGAGAGTGGGATCACCCGAAGGGGTGTAAGCGGGCTTTACCCCCTCCGAAGGAGGGGTAAGGTCTCAGCCCGCAGGGCTGAGACCTAAACCACCTTACACACCATTTCCGTCAGTAGGACATTTTTTCGCTCTTCTGGTACGATGACATCTCCCCGGATCTCCACGTCTGTTGTTGATATCTTGCACAAGGAGGCTTCGTTATTCCCAATGAATGTGTCATTTAATATTTAATTCGTGAAACCAAATGGCAGTCGTTACGTTGCTTGTATTTCGCCAAAAGGGTCAAATAATAGATCTTTATTCATTTCGGCTGATGGATTATCAAGGATTATCGACATCGTTGCTGTATGGGTAGAGGATAAGTGTTATCCGATGGATCGACGAGTCATGGTTTAGTGAAATATCTAACATGGAAGACAACATAAGTGGTTCTAATAGAATAAAAACGTTGTGTTCTCGTCGTGTGACAACATTAAAACCCTTGATGTACGCAAATTTCTGGAAACCCATCGATTGTGTGACTTCTACGTAACATGTTATAGGTTTCAGCGTTCACGAAACGTCTGAAATATTAGCAGCAATTGCTTTAATAAAAAAATGATTAACATCGCATCTTAGATACTCGATGACTTAATACATATAGCTTACGGTGTAATCTACGATTTACACACGAAACATGGGTTTCCCATATAATGCTGTATACAGAAATGCTTTAATAACAATCAGCTTGGATGAGTTTACTTCTCTCTTGTATGAGAGAATGAGTGGCTGTTGAATCGACATATGCCGAAAATGGTTTAAGTGTGCCTGAAGACATTAATACTTACATTCTTTCAAAGGGTATTGAATCTTTAAGAGATATATAGAAGCGCTACCCATATGCTGAATCCTATGTCCCTTATTCAGATGAATTAATATATTTAAAATAAACTTTATTTTTATGAATTTAATATTTTTTCTGTATTTATATAACGCTTTTTCAATGAAAATTATATGTTAATAAAATACGAAAACTTGTTTTACTTCCTCCCTATGTTCAATTTATTGATTACATTGATGATGATGGCTGTTTTTTTCGTCTGGTTGTTTTGTGTGTGTGTGTGTGTGTGTGTGTGTGTGTGTGTGTGTGTGTGTGGTGTGTGTGTGTGTGTGTGTGTAGTGTGTGAATAAAGTAGGTAATGTTCATAGTTTAGCTTAACAGAGTGTAAAATTACTTTGTTTGTCTTACCCATTAGGTATTATCCATTAGGTATTATGCTGGTTAGGTACGGTTATGCTAAATTTTTTGTTAATTATTACTATGTTAATGTAAAATTAAGATTGTCATGTTGGAGATATGTTTGATAAAGCATGAATGGAATGTGTTTTTTGTGAGTCTTGTAAGTTACTTTACTGTGTTAAGTGTGGGTCTTTGTTAATGTTAGCTGTTATTCGTGCCTTAAGATGGGTCAGGTTTGTCGTTGTAATATTATAATTTAAGTTTCATGTTACATCAATGTTAGCTTTAATTAATAGGAAAACTTTGTTAGGTTAAGCAAACTTTCACCGGTCTATATGATAAATTACCACATAGGTTAGTGGTAAAATTTTAGTTATAATATTAACCATGTCAGTGTAAAATTTGAACATTGTATGGTTAGAGATCATGCTTGACACAGTGTGAATAAGCTTAACGTTTTTGATGCGAGTTAGTTACTTTTACAGATGTTTAGGTGTGAACTTTTTTAATGTTTGACCGTTTTATTCGCTGTCATTAAGAATGATTAAGTTTGGCCGTTGTTACAACTAATTTCTAGTTCAGATGATGCTAAGTAAGCGTTATTAATGTGAAAACTTTGTTACGTCACCATATATTGTCTGATCTTTGTATAAGACTTGTTTTATTGTTAAATTTTTATGCGCAAAACTAAAATCGAATAATGTGACTTAATCAATAGATCGAATAGATGGCACAGATTGTCAGGAGGGTTATAAGAGGGGGGCTGGATGGTGCTTGATTAGTGATTTACCGCTTTATGGTATGTAAAAACGTAAATTTGTAAGTTATAAACATAAAAGTGTAAGAAAATTTTATTTATTTATTTATTTATTTATTTATTTAGTTTTTTTCTGATGGTTCTGAAACCATTTTTTCGAATCTACAAGATCCATAACGGCTATATAAAGACACAATAATGTAATCATTACACAAATGTTTAGGTTACCTAAGGCATCGCATCGGTTCCTACCCCCGGTGTCTGTGCTCCTTCCTCCTCCCTCCTTCCTCATTCTTCTCCGTTCTTCCTTCCTCCTTTCCTTCCTACGGTCACCAAAACTCGCGTGGAATCAGTTTATCACCCTTCATAGAAAATATACCAAGTTTGAAAGCGATACGTTAACTCTAACCCCATGTAGATATATGGTGGACTCAGACCGGATGCGAAGAAGAAACCTCTGCGGAATCCAAAGTCGGAGTGCGTAAAAAGACGATGCCCTTACAGGGATCGTTTTTCGACTCAGATTCGATTCCTTCGGGAATCGATCTTGCGAACGTAATAATAATAATAATAACATTGGGTGTTCATGTGCACGCAACGCGCGCTGCGCTCGCTCTTGCTGCTCGTCTCTCATGCGCATCGAACACCAGGGTCGATGATTAGCCGTTAGGCTTAACTCAATCGCGGGTTTGGAAAGCCAAAAGGGTAATAGAACGCGGCGTAGGGCTGGCTCGCTCTCGGGGGGACCCCCTCTATTATACATGCCTAGAGACTTGAAATTTACACGGATTCGAGCTATCCCATATATACATTATATTCCCAAGTTAAAAGCAAATATCTCTATTCCTTCATATCGAAAGGGGTGGTGGTTGTCAGACCGGGGCAATACTACTTAATATATATATATTAATTATATTATATATATATATATATATATTATATATATATTATATATATATATATATATATATTATATATATATATATATATATATATATATATATATATATAGTATATATATATATATTATATATATATATATATATATATATATATGTCCCTTCTCTGTTGGGAAAAAGGTCGACTGGCCCACCATGTTCCACAGAGAATCAGAATTCCCAGCGGATCTAAATCGAAAGGCCAGGCAGTGCCCGGATACACGTAGTTTGAAAGTGTAGGGCAGGTCAAAGGTTGTTTTGAAATAGCTGTGAAAATGTGTTTCTGACTTTACCAGTAATAATATATGTAAGATTGAGCATAGCTGTTAAGTCTTGGGTCAGAGAGTTGGAGAGAGAGGGATTGAGATTGCGTTGCAAGGCGTGCAGCACGAGCCCTTCTCAATGGAGAAGGTTTGCCATTGGAGAGTTAAGAATAGTGTGTGCGTTTGCTACAGAGCAATCGTATTAGCAAGGTTTACGTAACAATTTGCTGGCAGAGAGGGAATTGGAGAGAGTTAAATGAGAGAAAGGAGAGTTGATAATAGACATAACAACCCGAAAACTCATCTATTTCCTTTTTAAGGAGAGCTGTGTGAGTGGAACCACCCCACATGTGTGAGGCATACTCCATACAGGGGAGAACTACACCCCTTTAAAGAGCAATCAACTGGTTGGTGTGAATAAATTTTGTAGGATCCTCACTCCTCAGAAAACCCAACCTCTTAGAAGCTTGTTTTGAACGAAACGAAAAAAATGAGGTCCTTCCAATTCAGATAACGAGAAAAAAAAACAACAAGAATATTAAGGACATACGAAGGTTTGAGTTGTGTGTTTTCGAAGATGTAGTTGTGCGGAAGATTATGTCGAGTAGTAAGATAAAGGAGTTCAAGTTTTGAGGCATTGAGTGCCCCGAATAGAAATTTGATAAAGGTTAGAGGTTATTTGCTAAAAGGAGCCCAATATTGTGAACCACTTCCTAGTGGGTGGGACATCTTCAAAATGAAATGAGTAATGCAGGGATAAGTCGTCGACATGGGAGTTGATAGGTGATGAAGTAGAGAGGTCATTAATATAAAATAGAAATAGAGTTAGGGATAGGACAGAGCCCCGAGGAACACCACAATTTATAAATTAAAGGATGAACGATAGCTGTCTACAACGGCTGGAGAGAATATTGAGAGAAGGTCACAGAGAGTTACCAAAGGAAGAAAGGAAGCTTAAAAATCAATGCTTTGTGCCAAACTCAGTTGATAGCTTTCGATATGTCTATCAACATAGAAAAAGATTCACCGAAATGAAGAAGGGCTGCGGGCCAAGAATTAGAGAGAAGGGAAAGTAGATCGCCAGTAGAACATTTCTTACGAAAGTCACATTGGCTATTGGAGATAATATTTGAAGAATCAAGATATTTCCAAATTTTCTTGTTAAGGATACATTCTATAACTTTAGAAAGAACAGCAGTTAAAGCGATAGCAAGATAGCTTGAGGGTTGAGAGGGGTCCCCATTTTTCGGCAAGGACTTAATTGCGAGTTGGCGGACAATTACCCGTACCATGTTGAGGTTAGCGGAGAGCCCATACAATTGAAAAGCAGAAGTTTTGAACCGCATTTATATGAGAAAAAGTTTTGAGAACAGTACGCCTTATTAATGTTAAGCTCAGAGAGAGGCGAAAAAAACTCTTTAGAAGAAATTGCAATGTTAGGCATAAATGAGTTGTAGATGGGTTTAGAAAGGGGAAAAGTCGTAATCGTCCAAGGTGAATTTAGAAGCAAAGGTTTGGGTGAAGATCATCTTTAGAGGAAGGTAAAATGGCAGTTGTGCCGTCGGAAGATATTAGAGGAAGGAAAGAGCAAGAAGTAAACTTCGAGTTGAAATTTTTTTTCAAAATCCCAGAGAAATGTGAGGAAGAAAGTATAAGATTTATGATTTTGTAGGATAAAAAGGGATTTTTAGTATCATGGAAAATAAATTCCGCAGCGATTCGGGATGAAATTAAGTTGGGCATGAGTTTTGGAGTTTGAGTAAATTTCTTGAGGCAGCGAGTCCTGTGCAAGTAGCACAAGACAAAACAGAATTAAACCAAGTTTGTAAGGTTAATATAATTGAATATTATGGATATATTCTCTAATGGGCAGAGAGAAATTATCCTCCACACCCTCGATAATGCACTCTACACCCTCCGACCCCTCCTCACGAAACAGTTGTATTCTACGGGAAATCTCAAAAGTACGTCCGTCCGAACCTTGCACTCGATGATACAAACATTCTCCACGTGACGGGGTCTTTTCTGCAAGGAAACATAAAGAGATAGATACGGATACAGAAGATAAGAAGTGATCGGAGGAACCCGGTAAGGAAAAGGTATAACCAAATAAGTGGAAGGGCTTGAGGTTGGAAGGTCTAAATTGTTTTGGGTTCTTCTCGGCACAGACCGCTCAGTGATGTGAGTAGTGGAGTCTGTACCAACCAGGGTTGTGGGTCGGAGTCGAGTCGGAGTCGGAGTAGGCGGGGAGTCGGTAGTTTTGAGAGAGTGGAGTCGGTAGTTCGGGAAAGTCGGAGTCGAGTCGGTATTTTGTAAAGGGTGGAGTCGGAGTCGAGTCGGAGTCGA
>JABUQX010100464.1:12500-17500 GCA_015478945.1 Trachelipus rathkii
GGAGTTGGCTCCTGCACCGGTGCTGGAGACACTGCGGTGCCGAGTTAATAAACAGTCGTATAACAACAATGTTGGTGTCCTTATAAGGGTTATCGAACCCGTAGATTTCGAATATGATGGTTATAAGTCCGTATAGGGTGTCTAGGACCCCCCATTAGGGGGGGTCCCGACTGAAAAAAAGAGCACAGAGTGCAAAACAGAGGTCGAAGAAGAATGAAGAAGGATGAAGGAAGAATAAAGAAGGAAAGAATGAAAAAGGAGTCTGACTCAGAGGAGTAGGAGTTGATAGCCGCACCGGTGCTGGCTCCGGTGCGGTGCCGAGTTATTAAATATTTGTGTAATGATACAATATTGGTGTCTTTATATATGTTATTGGGTCTGTAGATTTCGAAAATAATGGTTTCAGAACCATCAAGAAAAAAATAAATAAATAAATAAATAAATAAATAAATAAATAAATTAAATTAAAATTTTAACTCAACTTATTGTAATCAACTCCAATTTACGTTTTTACATCCACCTAAAGCAGTAAATCAGTAATCAAACCACCAAATCACCCCCTCCTGACCAGTTGTGAAGTCTATTGATCTATTGATCTATTGATTAAGGTCATTTTTTACTAAAATTGTCATGTTTTGCTACCCTAAATCGGTAAATCAGTAAATCCAAACCACCCCACCAAGCCTCCTGTCCACATATAATCGAATGATCTATTGACTATTTGATCTATGATCTAATTGATACTATTGATATATTTGATCTATTGATTAAGGGTTTTTTTACTAAAATTGTCATGTTTCATACCTTCTAAATCAGTAGAATCAGTAAGATCAAACCACCCAACCTAACCTTCCTGTCAATCATGATCTATGATCTATTGATTCATATTGATTCATTGATCTATTGATCTATTGATTAAGGTCAAATTTTTTACTAAATTGTCATGTTTTTACATACCGCTAAAGCAGTAAATCAGTAAATCAAAACGCACAATCCAAAGCACCCTCCAGTGCCAGTCGTGATCTATTGAATCTATTGATCCTATTGATCTAGTGATTTAAGTCAAATTTTTACTAAATTTAACGTTATCATACCCTAAATCAGTAAAATCTGTAAATCAAAACCTACATCTCAGCCACCCTTCCTGTCCATCTTGAGACTATTGATCTTACTTGATGCTATGATTCCAAGTCACATTTCGAGTATCATTTTGGATAACATAACATAAAATCATGTTCTTTATACAAAGAAATCATATATATGCTGACGTAACAAAGTTTTTCACATTAATAAAGCTTACTTAGCATCAATCTGAACTATGAATATAATGCACAACGACAAATCTGACACACCTTAAACATGAATAAATGTTAACATTAACAAAGATCCATACTTAACAACAGTAAAAGTAACTAAAACATAGCATACAAAGACGAAACCTATTCACACTTGTCCAAGCCAATGTCTATAACATAACAATGTAATTTTACATTAACACGGTATATTTAACAAAAATTTTACATTATATTTCACTAATAATCATACAAGAGACAGCGAAATATGCTAACGTAACAAAGTTTTCAAACATTAATAAAGCAAGCATAACATTACCAAGAACTAAGAATATAATTTTACAATGACAGACCTGAACATGCTAAGCAAGATAAACTGCTAACATTAACAACAGTCCAACTTATCAACAGTAAAAGTAACTAACAAGACATACAAAACATAATCCATTCCACACTTTATCAAACATATCTCCAACATGACAATGTTAATTTACATTAACATAGTAATATTTACCAAAAATTTATCATAACCTGACCTAACCATCATAATACCTAACGTGTAAGACAAACAAAGTAAAGTTTTACCCTCAGTAAGCTAAACTATGAACATAACATACTTAACACACAATAACCAGACGAATAAACAGCCTCCATCATCAATGTAGTCAATAAAGCGAACATACGGGGAAAAGTAAAAGACACCAAATAGATTGCAAACATAACAAAGTTTATCCAAACATAACTGTAAACATAACACAAGTTTTATCCAACATAACATAAAAATAAAGTTCTTTGAATAAAATATTATCGTAAAATTGTAATAGTTTACAGATTTTAAAGCAGTAAATCAGTAAATCAGTAAAATCAAACCATCAACCCCACCCCACCCCTCCCACCAGGACCTCTGATCTATTGATCTGTTGATTCATGTCATATTTCGAGTATCATTTCGACTAAACATAACACAAAAATAAGTTTTTTGTATAACTAACTGTCGAATTATCGTAAACCGTAACAAAGTTTTTAATTAATAAAGCTAACAATAACATAACCTGAACTATAGAATATAATGTACAAACGATAACCTAACACACCATAAACGTACGAAATAAACTAACTAACATTAACAAAGTTCCATAACATAACCGGACCAAATATTATTTTATTAGCGACAAAACGTACACCCATTCACCACTTTTCAAGCATAACTCTAGCATATCATTGTTATTTTACATTAACACTATTGATTTATGTCGCATTTTACGAGTTTCATTTCGGATAAACATAGCAAAAAATGAGTTCTTTATATTATACTAACCAGCGAAACATAACAATGTTTTCACATTAATAAAAGCTAACATAGCATCATATGAACAAGGAAAATAATGTACAACTACCAACTTTAACAACTTACGCACTAATAAAAGTTAACATTAACAAAGTTCCACAATTAACACCAGTAAAAAGTAACTAGCATTGCATACAAAACGTAACCTATTCCTACTTTTCCAAGCATATCTCTAACATATTAACGTTAATTTTACATTGACCCAGTAATATTTAACAAAAAAATTTTTTTTTTTACCAAGGCTTCGTTATCATACAGACCAACGAATAACTGTAAACATAACAAAGTTTTATCCAAACATAACATAAAAATAAGTTCTTTGAATAAAATATCATAGTAAATTGTAATAGTTTTTACTGATTTTAAAGAGTAATTGTCAACAAACCGTCAACGCCCTCCCCACCTCCAACCATGACCTTTGATCTATTGATCCTAAATTGATTCATGTCCATATTGTCGAGTATCATTTCGACTAAACATAACACAAAAAATAAGTTTCTTAATATACTAACCATCGAATATATGCTAACGTAACAAAGTTTTTACATTAATAAAGCTAACATAACATAACCTGAACTAAGAATATAATGTACAACGACAAACCTAACTTACCATACGTACGAATAAACTACTAACATTAACAAACTTCCGCACTTAACAACAGTAAAGTACCTAACACTTCGTACAAAACGTAACCTATTCCCCCTTTTTTCAAGCATATCTCTAACATATCAATGTTAATTTACATTAACATTCGTAATATTCAACAAAAATTTAGCATAACCCGGTCTAAGCAGCATACGGAAACGAATATAATGCTAACGTACCGAAATTTTTACATCAACTTCGTAATATTTAACAAAAATTCATCAAAAAACCTCGTCTAAATATCATAACTCCCCAACGAATATTTCAAAGCAACAAAGTTTTAACCACATAACATAAAAAAGTGCCCACTCGTCAACGAGTAGAACATCATTTGAACTATGAATAAACGTAGAACATTAGAAAAATTCTCTAGCCAAACCTAAATTCACTCAACAAAATCTTAACCTTAGGCTCACGTTTCTAACGAACATATCGTCAGTTAACACAGTAATATCTTACAAAACTCACCATTTCTCTAACAAATCAGTGTTATTTTCACACAGTCACAGTAATATTTAACATAACGTACCTAACTTTCGAATGAATAAACAGCTTTCATTAACCAAGAGTTATCTAAAACACACTCACCTCACCGAGAGAATCCCAAGGGGATGCGGCCCCATGAAAAGTTGTGGAATCCTGAGAGGGGGGATCACCCCGAAGGGGTGTAAGGGCATTACCCCTCCGGAGGAGGGGTAAGGCCTCAGCCCTTTCGTTCGTGAGGCCCAAAACCTATGCTATGCTAGGTACTTTAGTGTTGTTAAGTATGGAACTTTGTTAATGTTAGTAGTTTATTCGTACGTATGGTGTGGTTAGGTTTTATCGTTGTACATAATATTCTTTTAGTTCAGGTTATGTTTTTGTTAATTTATAATGTAATAACTTGTTACGTTAGCATATATTCGACGGTTAGTATAAAAAACCTATTTTTGTGTTATGTTTAGTCGAATGATACTCGAAAATATGACTTGAATCAATAGATCATAGATTAAAAGGTCCTGTGGGAGGGGCGGGGAGGGGTCTGCTGGTTTGATTTACTGATTTACAGCTTTAAATTCGGTAAACTATTAAATTTACTATGATATTTTATTCAAAAACTTATTTTTATGTTATGTTTGGATAAAACTTGTTATGTTACAGTTATGTTTGGATACATTTTGTTATGTTGGCAATATTTGGGTTTAACTTCCCTCGTAAATGTTGCTTTATTGAATAGTTGTTAATGACAGCTGTTTATTTGTCTGGTTCATTGTGTGTTAAGTATGTTATGTTCATAGTTTAACTTTACTGAGGGTAAAACTTTACTTTGTTTGTCTTTACACGTTAGGTATTATGATGGTTAGGTCAGGTTATGATAAATTTTTGGTAAATATTACTATGTTAATGTAAAATTAACATTGTCATGTTGGTGATATGTTTGATAAAGTGTGAATGGATTATGTTTTTGTATGTCTTGTTAGTATTACTTTTTACTAGTTGATAAGTTTGGCACCTTTGGTTAATGTTAGCAGTTTATTCTTGCTTAAGATGTGTCAGGTCTGTCATTGTAAATTATATTCTTAGTTCTGGTAATGCTATGTTGGCTTTATTAATGTTAAAACTTTGTTACGTTAGCATACTTTCGCTGCTCTGTATGATAATTAGACAAGGTTATGGTAAAATTTTGTTAAATATTACCATGTTAATGTAAATTAACATTGTTATGTTAGAGA
>JABUQX010100464.1:22500-27500 GCA_015478945.1 Trachelipus rathkii
CTAAAGCTTACCCCTTACAACTTCAACTATATAATAAGATTTGAAGAATTTTTTTTAGATATATCTTTCGATAATGCCGTCCTCTGAGCTCTAATCAAAAGATGGGGTGTCAATGCGTTGTTTGAGGAATAGCGAATAGGGAAAGAGTATATATCTTGATGTCCTGAAGTTGTGACTTACATGGATGAATAATTGTCAACATTATCCTGATAAGCAAGATTATCTCATGGGATTTTTCGGTCTGAAGATTGTCTTGTCTCATATCTGCTTTAAGCTGGTATTTATCAAATGTGAGATATCGCGAAACAAAGATTGTTTGTTAAGCAAATGAAAAAAAATTAAAGAGGGTGATTAATGATATGTATTTCACAGGAGAGAGAGAGAGTGGGGGGGGGGACAAAGTAACGTTTTAAACAGATAATCGATTTTATCTGTATCACATAAAATGAAACTTTGTGATTACTTTAATGGCTAGAGTCAATATATATATATATATATATATATATATATATATATATATATATATATATATATATATATATATATATATATATATATATATATATATATATATATATATATATATAATATATATATATATATATATTAAAGGTAGTAATCTATTTTTAAGTCAAATGCTTGATTTGTAAATTCCTCGGTTTCGTGTTTTTCATAAATTTCTTGTAACAATCGACCATATGTGGTCAAAAAACCGTGTCACAACAAAATTCTAAAAATTATGCACCGATATTACGGACCACTACGCATACATTCTAACATTTGAATCTTCGACTGTTTCCTTAATGCAAAAGAAGTCAGAATATAGGCATGTATCAGAAGACCGTAAACAAATGTTTTTACGCCAAATAAGAAATGCAGACTTTTCTATTGTTCACAATGATGATCTTTCAAAAGATGAAAAGTTCAAATATTTTATTACCACCCTTTATGATACGTATAATAAAAACTTTCCCATAAAATACATAATAATAATAACCAAAAAAAGGACAATGAATAAGCGATTGACAAAAGCGTTGCTAACCTCAATTAGACAAAAACACAAGCTATATAAAAGTGCTAAGATGGGTATTATACCGATTCATCTTTCCACAGAATACTCTTCAACACTAAAAAAAACTAATATAGAAGTCTAAAACTAATTTTTTTTTCCATGATAAATTCAAAGAGACTCAAAGTAGATGACAAAATATGCAAACAAGCAGAACTTAGTTAATGAATTGAATTCTTACTTTACTACCGTAGGAGTAGCATTAGCAGTTGAAGTTCCAGCGATAGAGATGTCCTTTACTGGTTATTTAAGGCCACACGAGGGGCAGAGCTTTGCGTTCGAAAGAATATCAATATCTGATGTTGAGTGTCTTTTAAATGGTCTGAAGAATAAAAGCTCTGACTTTCAGAGTGTCCCAAACTGGATATACAAATACTGTAAAAAAGAAATCTCACCTATATTAGCCTCCCTCTATAACAACTCAATTGAACTAAATCATTATCCAACTGAATTAAAAATTGCAAAAGTTACCCCTGTTTCCTCTCGGAAAAACTTCCGTCCGATCTCAATCCTGCAAACAACTGTAAAATTCTTGAAAAATTAGTTCACGCACAACTACTAATTATTTGCATGAAAATGAGTTCTCTCACAAAATCAATTTGGCTTTACCAAAAACTTCAACACAGAAGAAGTTATTATCTTCCTTCCTGAAAGCTATACAAAGCACTAAACGAAAAACAAACGTGTAATATTACTATTATATTTCTCGAAAGCATTCGTTGTAGTTCCTCACAACCTACTCTTAAGCAAATTAGAAAGTATTGGTATCACTAAAGGTTCACTAAAATGGTTTCAGTCATATTTATGTGATCGGACACATTAAATTCGTTTAGGAGACATATCATCGTCACCCGCCTCAATTTTTCAATGTGTCCCTCAAGGCTTTATTCTGGGGCCGCTGTTCTTCAATATATATATACAAATGGCTTTCAAATTTTTCACAGTTTAATACACTCTCATTATGCTGACGGCACTGCAATCTTAATATCTGACCGTAATATAGACATAGACGTTGGGAAAGTAAAAAATGAATTAAAAAACATAATTACATGGGTAGAAACAAACAGACTTTCCCTAAACCTACAAAAACAAATTAACTAGTAATTACAAATCAACAGAACCCTGTACAACTAAATGCAAGAGCAAAAGATGTGATCATAAATCGATCATCCTCTGCCAAGTTATTAGGTGTTATCTTCGATGACAAGCTCTCTTTCAAAGAACACATAAATAGTCTTATTAGCAAACTATCCTATGCAAGCTATGCGTTCCTTAAGATGAGAAGTTTTGTTCCAAAAGATATTTTAAAAAACCTTTACTATATAGTCTTGTTTTTCCTCACCTACTCTACAATCTGGCAATAGGGGGCTGTGCAAGTGAATACCTCTATTATTATGCAAAAAAGATAATTCATGTAATATCAGGATCTCGAAACTCCTGTGAACACACAACCTCACTATTCAAAAATTTGTCCATGCTAAAACTTCATGATATCTACACCCTTACAGTAAGTAGTCACATATTTAAAGTCATAAATGGAACTGCAAATGAACTTTTGTCTAACATGATTGTGCAGAAGCAAACAGTGATGAAAAACAATCTCCGTAGCACAAATTCCCACACCTTAAACAAAGCAAAATTCATCCCAGCAAAATCTCGAGGAAACATCTCATATAGGGCATAGAGGAATGAAAAAATCCCTCTAAAATTGTTCAGGAGGCACCCACCCTCGGGTACTCTCCTAAAAAAAATAAAATCTTCTTCCTGTCCAAATGCTAACGCGCACATTTCAGTCTTTCTTAAATATGGGTTTCGCCAACAAATGGTGATAATTACCTACAGTTTGTAAATGTTGCTATTATAGTTTTTCTCATTATACTCAACTATATTGTTTATGATGATTTAATGTTATGAGTACTAATATTGCAATATTATTATTATTACTCCTCTTGCTGAAATAATTATTGCTATTATTATTATTATTATTAATTATTATTATATTATTATTATTATTATTATTATTATTATTATTATTATTATTATTATTATTATTATTATTATATTATTTATTATTATTATTATTATTATTATTATTATTATTATTATTATTATTATTATTATTATTATTATTATTATTATTATTATTGGAAAGGAAGAGGCATCTGTACAGTAGATGCTCAAAATATATATTGTAATTAAAAACTAAGAAATGTATGAATAGAATGTATTGTATTCGGGGATCAAAGGGTACAACACTGTGTTGCAATCAGTAGTTCCATTTCAGATAGGAGGAAAACTGAATCCTGATTTATTGCCATATTGAAATTGTAATAATATAAAATTATATGTGTATCTCTGTTATTAAAGGATTAAAATTGTAGCTGCTATACAGAACAAAATTTTTTTGATTTTGATTATGAACCATTATTATTATTATTAATTAATTATTATTATTATTATTATTAATTATTATTTATTATTATTATTATTATTATTATTATTATTATTATTATTATTATTATTATTATTATTATTATTATTATTATTATTATTATTATTATTATTATTATTATTATTATTATTACTTATTATTATTATTATTATTTTTATTATTATTATTAATACTATTATTACTATTATTATCATTATTATTATTATTATTAACTGTTTAATTATGACTAACTACAATTATTATTTTATTATTATTCATTATTATTATTATTATTATTATTATTATATTATATTTTATTAATTTAAATTAATAATCCTACCTTGTTTATTATTATTAATTATTATTATTATTATTATTATTTATTATTATTATTATTTATTATTTTATTCATTAATATTATTATTATTATTATTATTTATTATACTCATTTTTGTCTTGCTCATTATAAGTACTTAAATATTTGTAAATATTATTATAGTCAACTATTATTACTTTTATTATTATTTTATTTATTAATTATTATTATTATTATTAGTATTATTATTATTAGTTATTTTATTATATTATTATTAATTAATTATTATTATTATTATTATTATTATTATTTATTATTATTATTATTATTATTTATTATTATTTTTTTTACTGCTGTTATTTAATATATATTAATACTATTATTAATATCTATTATCATTTCTATTATTATTATTAACTGTTTAATTTATATATTATTATTATTAATATTATTATTGTTATTATTATTATTAATTATTATATTAATTATTATTATTTATTATTTATTTATTATTATTATTTTAAATTAAAACTTATTTGTTTATTAATTATTATTATTATTATTATTATTATTATTATTTTATTATTATTATTATTATTATTGATTATTATTATTATATTATTATTATTAGTTCATTATTATTTTTATCATTATTAATTATTATTATTATTATTATGTATTATTATTATTATTATTATTATTATTAATTATTAATTATTATTAATTATTATTATTATTATTATTATTCATTTAATTATTATTATTATTATTATATAATTGATTATTATTATTATTGTTATTATTATTTTTTACTGCTATTATCTTAATTATAATATTTAATAGTATTATTAGTTATTAATTATCATTTCTATTATTATGTTTAACTGTTTAATTATTATTATTATTATTATTATTATTATTATTATTATTATATATTATTATTTATTATTATTATTATTATTATTATTATTATTATTTATTATTATTAATTATTATTATTATTATTTATTATTATTATTATTATTATTATTAATTATATTTTATTATTATTATTATTAATTATTATTTATTTATTAGTATTTTCATTATTATTATTGATTTTATTATTATTATTTATTATTATTATTTTATTCTTATTATTTATTATTATTATTATTATTATTATTATTATTATTATTATTTTT
>JABUQX010100465.1:2500-5000 GCA_015478945.1 Trachelipus rathkii
TATATATTTATATATTATATATATATATATATTATTATGTTATATATATATATATATATATATATATATATATATTATATATATACATACATACATATTATTATTATTATTATTATTATTACATATATATGATATTATTATATTATTATTATTCAATATTACATATATAGTTATTATTATTATTATATTATATATATATTATTATTATTATTATTATTATTATTGGTTACATATATATATATATATTATATTATTATTAATATGTATATATATTATTATTTATATATATATTATTACAAACATATACATATATATTATATATACATACATATTATTATTATTATATATATTATTATTATTTTATTATTATTAGTTATTATTATTATATGTATTATTATACATGCCATACATACATATATACATTACGTACATACATGAAATTATATTATTATTATTATTATACATATATATTATATATATTATTATATATATATATTATATTATTATTATAATATATATATATTATATATATATGTTATATTACATATTATATTATATATTTCACATTATTAATTAATGTTATTAATGTTATTAATATATATTATATTACATAATATTATTATTGGCTGGTTTATTATTACATACATATATTGTGGCTATTGCCATTATTATTATTACTCTTTTCATATTATTATTATGATACATACACAATACATGCCATATTACATATATTATGTTGGCTATGATATTACAATATTACATAATTATTACATATTATTATATTACACATATTATTATTATTATTATACATACATATTATTATTATATATTATTGCTATTATTATTGATATATTATTATTATTATTATTATATTATTATTATTATTATTATTATTATTATGCTATTATTATTATTATTATTATTATTATTATTATACATATTATTATTATTACCTTTTTATTATTATGCTCCCACTGAGATATATTTATTAAAATTATTACGTATATCATATATATTATTATAAATATTATTATTATATGTTGTAGATGTTATATTACATATATTATTTGTTAATATATATATATATATATTATTATTATTATGGAGGTATTATGATATTATTATATTATTATATTATTATTACAATTATTATTATAAAAATATTATTATTATTACATATATTATTATTATTACATATATATTATTATTATTCATATTATATATTATTATTATTACATATTATACATTATTATATTATATTATATATAATATATATATTATATTACATATATATTATTATTATATATATTATTGAAGATAAATATGATATTATATTGGCTATTATTATATATATATATACATAAATATATTATTATATTACTATATATACATATATATATTATATTATATTATTGATATACATATATACATACATATACTATATAATAATATTATTATTATTGCAGGGCTTATACATATATATATATACTTTATACATTACAACATATAAACATATGGCAACGAGAGCAACATACATATACATTTCATTTATATATGCTATATGATATATATATTATTATTATTATTATATATATATATTATATTATTATTATATATGATATGTTATTATTATTATTATTATATTATTATTACATATTACATATTGCCATATTATTATTACACATATTACAAACGTGTCATTGCTGTTGTTAATATATTACATACAATATGCCGTACGCGGCGCTGCCATTATTGTTGCTGTTGTTATATATATACATATATTATTATATATATATACATATATTTATTATTACAGCATATTACATACATTACATATACATACCGGTATATTTATTATTACATATTATTATTATGTTAATATTATTATTATTGAGTTGTTGTTATTATTATTGTTATTTAGTTATTATTATATTATTATTATTATTATTATACATATTATTATTATTATTACATATATATATGTTATATTATATATTATATATACATATTATCTATTATTATTACTATATTATATATTTAAGATATATTATTATTATTATTATTATTATTATTATTATTATTATTATTATTATATTATACATATTATTAATATTATTATGTATTATTATTATTACATATTACATATTACACAAACATATATACACACACACATATTATTATTATAGAAGAAGAAGATATATTATTATTATTATTATTATTATTATTACTACATGCTATTACATATTATATATATATATATATATATATATATATATATATATATATATGTTACTTTTATTTATATATATATATATATATATATATATATATATATATATATATATATATATATATATATATATAGAGAGAGAGAGAGTGAGAAAGAGAGAGAGAGAGTTAATTTTTCGTTTGCCTTGACTGAGGAAGCCTCCAAATCCACGGTTTCATTACACAAAATAATAAGAAAAGTTTCACTTCTTAACTTTTTAATACAACAATT
>JABUQX010100465.1:20000-22500 GCA_015478945.1 Trachelipus rathkii
AGATAGATAGATAGATAGATAGATAGATAGATAGATAGATAGATAGATAGATAGATAGATAGATAGATAGATAGATAGATAGATAGATAGATAGATGGATAGATTAGATGATTAGATGATTAGATAGAGATAGATAGATAGATAGATAGAAAGATAGAGAGATATAGAGATAGATAGATAGATAGATAGATAGAGAGTAAGCCCACCAAAGTCACGTCGTAGAGATAAGGGACCAAGAAACTTGGAAAGGGTGGGAATTTTATCTCTTAGCCTTAAACTCAGCCATATCCAATGATGGGTGGAACTAGTCTCCTCCCTCAGATTATACGGTACATTGGCGTAAAAGACCCTTATTCAGAACTTAAATAAATCAAAATATCTTGAATCTTCGGAAATAAATTTGAATGTTTCTTGGCATTCTATTTAATGAATTTTCATCCGAATAGTCAGCTATAGTTTTGATATAGTAATACGGAACAGTCTGTTAAAATTTAACTCTTATTCTTGAATGTCTGGTAAAATCGCATCCGAAGTATAGGTGATATAGAAGTTCTTGTATATGTTCCTTTTAGATTTTTATGTTAGTTTAGTACCGTTAAATTACATTTAGTTTGGTATGTTTTAGTTGAGTTTAAGATAGGTTAATAATAATAATAATATTAATAATAATAATAATATGTTAGGTTAGGTTAGGTTAGGTTAGGTTAGAAGTTAGCGTTAGGTTAGTTAGTTAGAATAAAGTTAAGCTAGGTTAGTTAGTTAAGTTAAGTTAAGTTAAGTTAGGTTAGGTTGTTAGGGTTAGGTTAGTTAGGTTAGGTTAGGTTAGGTTAGGTTAGGTTAGGTTAGGTTAGGTTAGGTTATTAGGTTAGGTTAGGTTAGGTTAGGTTAGAGTTAGGTATGGTTCAGCATGTTCCTGCTTTTAACTGTCTGTTGAAATCCCTATTAGTATACCTTAACTTCTCTCAAAATTTTGGTATACATTTTCGACTGCTTGAAATTTTACCCATATTTTTTGAGCAATAATCACTACAAATTTTTAAAGCACCTCTATCTCTATTACAATTCCTTTTTCATCTCTTTTTCTATCTCTTGGCAATCTTCTATTTCTATATTCGATTAATTAGGGTATCTATAAGTATTTCTTCAACCAATTATTCAAGTAGTTCTTTCAAAAGCTATAGTTTGAATTGTTAGCCTTTATGGTCTTTCAAATTTAAGGTAGAGTCAGATTCAGAGTTAGAGTCAGAGAGTTAGAGTTAGAGTTAGAGTTAGAGTTAGAGTTAGTTAGAGTTAGAGTCAGTTTTGAGGTTGGAGTCAGGGTCGGGGTCGGGGTTGGGGTCGGGGTCGGGGCCAGGTTCGGGTTCGAGTCTGGTCCTGGGTCGGGTTCGTTCAGCCTGGCCTGGTGTCGGTCTGGGTCTGGTCTGGGTCTGTCTAGGTTCGGTCTGGGTCTGATCTGTCTGGGTCTGGGGTCGGGGGTCGGGGTCAGGGGTTAGTCGGGGTTAGTCGGGGTCTGATGTCAGAAAAGGGGTTGGGGTCGGTCTGAGTTGGAGGAAGAAGAAAACTCTTCAACTGAGGTTAGTGGGTAATAGGGGCAGAGCCATTAAAATCACATATTTAAGAGCTGAGAAGTCTATTTGCGTTGATTTATGGTAGATATATTCACTCTTCCCATATCCATATCATTCTGGTCTATCGCATGTAAGAATGAGGATTTTCTGAGGATTCGAATTTCTTCAGTTAATAGCGATCAGGATATGAATGTCCTAAAGACTTGAATTTTGAATTTTTGGGTAAGATCCAAATGCAATACAATTTTTATTATTATTATTATTATTGATATATTATTATTATTATTATTATTATTATTATTATGCCATATTATTATTATTATTATTATTATTATTATTATTATTATTACTATTACTATTATTATTATTATTATTATTATTATTATTATTATTATTATTAATATTATTATTATTATTATTATTATTGTTATTATTATTATTATTATTATTATTATTATTGTTATTGTTATTGTTATTGTTATTGTTATTGTTATTGTTATTGGTATTGTTATTGTTATTGTTATTGTTATTATTATTATTATTATTATTATTATTATTATTATTATTATTATTATTATTATTATTATTATTATTATTATTATTATTATTATTATTATTATTATTATTATTATTATTATTATTATTATTATTATTATTATTATTATTATCATTATCATTATCATTATCATTATCATTATCATTATCATTATCATATTATTATTATTATTATTATTATTATTATTATTATTATTATTATTATTATTATTATTATTGTTATTACATTATTATTATTATTAATATTACATTATTATTATTATTATTAGTTATTACATACATATTGTTATTATTATTATTATTATTATTATTATGCCATTATATTATTATTACTTATTATTATTATTATTATAATTATTATTATTTATTTTACCCGC
>JABUQX010100465.1:27500-37998 GCA_015478945.1 Trachelipus rathkii
TAACGAACGAAAGAAGTTAATGATCTCACTGGAATTGGCAACAGTCTCACCTATCTTTTTTCTCATCGAACCATAAGAAAATGAAAAATACAGGCATAAGAAAAATGTTTAAAACATTACTAAACGGATAATAACCGTGAAGAATAAACATTTTGAGCCATCGAGAGGAGCGTTTAGGTGAAATTTTGAAAAAAAAGTTATGCTGTTATCAGAAATCGAATCTAATACAATTTAAATCTGATAAGAAATATTTTTAAATAAACTCGTAAATTAAGGGTAATAGGTTAACGGATGTAGGAGTAAAATTTTTAACTCGCGTGAACGTTAATTTACAAACGTAACTCGTTAATTGTCAGTTACTTTTTTTCGAAATTATAAACGAAGTTAAAAGTTAACGGAAAAATTAACGAGTTAATTAAAGGATTAACGCTTAACGCGTTAATGCCCACCTGTGTATATATATATATAATATATATATAAGATAATAATATTATATATAATATATATATAATATATATTATAATATATATATTATATATATTATATATAATATATATCATATATATATATATATATAGTATATATATAATATTATATATTAATATATATTATTAGCCATTTTATTGTTTAGAATAAAGAAGAAATTTAAAAAACTGAAATAACATATTTAAAAAAAAATTTATTGAATCAAATATTGTTATTAAATTATCAAAATAAAAATTAAGGTCAAAATTAATATTTAAAACTTTAGAAGGAGCTACAAAATTTTCTATCAGACAGATAAATAATTTCACTAAAATATTCTATAAAGGAAGAAAAATTGAAAATAAGTTCTTTTTATACTATAATTTGGATTACAAATAATTAAATTTACGTCTAGGTGATATTTGGTCGATAAATGGATAATGTATTCAGTGCAGTCAGGGGAAGAAAAAAGAATTTTCATTTAATAATAATATTAATGACAACAAATGAATATTGATGAGTGGATGTTTCGTCGCGGTCAGAAGCTATATGAAGATCTTCTTCGGCATGGTTATAGGCGATCAGGGCAGCAACCAGGTCCATTCCTTTGCTTGCATTAATCTTGGACCAGCGTTTGGTATCTTATGCGCCCAGAAGCAAGCTCCTCTGGAGAGCTCTAGGAAGGCGAGTTTTTAGGCCTAATGGGAGAAGATGCTTGTTCTACTGAAAGGGCAAAACCCACTGAGAGTGTTTAACTCGAGGACTGGCATCCGAACCGTTGCGCGAGAAATGGCTTTTCTGGAGTGTTCCTAGGGTTGGAGTTTTCGGCCAAGAAGGATAAGACGCTGGCCAACTGACAGGGCGAAAGCTCTTCTTGGGAGTTGTTATATAAGAGTTACAGGAATAGATATATATAATATATATATATATATATCATAATATATTATATATATATATATATATGATATATAATATATATAAATAATATATTATATATATATATATAATATATATAGATATATATATATTATATAAATATTATTATTCCCACTGGGTCCCACTTATTTGGGGAGTCTACGTCATATCCAGAAACCCAGCGACCTCCACCGGGCTGAGTCACAGGTCTCTTATAGAGGAAATCTGATAGAGTGTTCTGTAGGGTGTATGTGGTAGGCACCTCAGAGGTAGGTGATCTACTGTTTCGGCCAATGTTAGCTATCTGCGGTGGAGTTATGAGGTAGCGTCTTGTAGTCGAAACCTGTGCCTGCACTCCTGGAGATCCGGGTGATGCCCGGATCTCACTCTAGAGAATGAGGTTTGTATCTTTCGTGGATGTGTTTTTTTGCGTTGCACATATTTCATGGGGTGGGAGTTTATTAGTTGATTTTGTTGGCGATTGTTAAGGTATTGCTGAGTAAAGGATGTGTGAATATGTTTTGAGAGAGATGTGTTGTTTGAAGGTGGGGTATGGTTCTGAAGAGTTTCCCGTAGTAGAAAGCAGCGGAAGATAAGGGGGTACTTTAAAAGATGAACAGTGTGATCTCGTTGGAAGTTAGGGCATGGGCGGGTTGGGTCGAGAGCTTTGGCATAAAACTGTGTTCCAATCATATCTTAATGGTCCTGAATGGGAAGAATTTTGTTTCCTCGTGCAGATGCTGAATTGGGATGGTTTTCAGACAGCCTCTGATATTTCGAAGGGCAATATTTTGTATTCTTTGTAATTTCATTCTATTGATAGATGAGATTTGACGATACTGAACTGTTGTTCATAGTTGATTGTAGTTATTGAGAATTGTTTGTATGCAATTGCTAGTGTGTCTGTTTCAATGCTGAAGCGGTGTTGAGATAGAGTTCGTAGGACATTTAATTTTCTGTTTGCTGTCCATATGATGTTTTGAATGTGAGGTGTAAAGGTGAAGTGGATATCGAAGGTTATACCGAGTATTTTGGGTGTTTTGTTTAGGGGGATAATGGAGTTATTTAGAGTTACTTGAGGGTGTAATTATAATTGGTGTCTGTCAGAGGTGATCCGGGTTATGGATGATTTCTCGGTGGAGGCGGATATTCTATTGGAAGACAACGATACTTCTAATCGATTTAGGTAGGTCTGACTATGATTTATAGCTATGGGTACTGAGGGGTCTAATATGGTTATGGTTATATCATCTGCATAGGTTATTGGCTCTGAATTGGGAGGTTGGGGGTAGGGATGTCATCTGTAAATAGGTTAAAAAGGAATGGAGACAAAATGGCTCCCTGCTGGACCACGTTTCTTATTTTTACGGTTTTTAAGGTTTGTTGTTTGCTGGACACTTGAGCAGTGCGTCCAGATATGAATTTATATAGCAGTTTTTTATAACTATAAAGAAAGAGTAAGTTAAGGATATTTTGAATGAGTATCTTTCTAGGTACTGTTTCGAAAGCTTTACTAAAGTCGATAGAGAGGAGTATTGTTTTATGGAATGGTGTTTTGTTTAATCCGTTTATAATGTTATTGTGTGATATTTGTTAGAGCTGCTGAGGTGAAGTGTGATTTTTTGAAGCCATGTTGGTAATTTTGGAGTGAATGATGGGTTCGATTTTGGCTAGTATGATTTTCTCCATAAGTTTTCATAATGATGAAAAGAGGGATATGGGAGAAAAAGGGAGATTGTTGTTTTTTCAGGATTTTAATTTGGGTATGATTATTGCTTTTTTTCAGGGTATGACTATTGCTTTTTTCCAGTGAGGAGAAATAGAGTTAAGTGACTGAAAAGCTTAATGTGAAGGTACATAATGTTGTTGGTGCCAAAGACTTGGGAACCGTAGTTTTTCATGAGAAGTGATTTCTTATGTAGTGAATGGGGGTTGGGATTGATTTCTAATTGTGCTTTTTGAGTTTGCGTATTATCTTTCTGTTATTTGGATGTGTAGGTTTGTTGGAGATTTTGGAGTAGTGTTGTGCAAGGATATTGCAGTGTTGTTTGGGGGAAGGGAGAGAGCCATTTTGTCCTCTTAATGCTTCGTTTGTGGGGTGAGGAGTTGTTTGGGGAATTATGGAGACGTTTTTTAACTTGCCATGTTCTTCTCTCATCAAGTTTCCCCATGTTGTCAGTTAGGTGTTTTTTGAATTTTCGTGTTTTATGGATGGGGTTGAGATTGGAGATTTGTGCGCTTAAAGAGCTAATTTGGGTAATCAGATCTGGAGTATACGTATTTTGCTGTCGAAGGTTATTTCTTTGCTTTATCAGGTTGCAGATTTCAGGGGTTAATGAACGGTTGTACTGTTTTCTATGGCCTTTTGGAATGTAAAGGTTGGAGGCTTTATGTAACAGTTTGGTGAGGTTATCCATGGCTTTATTTAGGGAATGGGAGTTGTTGATTTCAGTTTGAGGTAGATGGGTTTCCAAGTATTGGGTAACGTTTTGCCAGATAGTCCTTTTGCAGTTTTTGAAATTTGATGTTATTTTGAGCCTGACTTTTTTTGTTGATGAATATGTGATTATTATTGGACGTAGTCTGATGGTAAATCTATTTCTTTGTTCCATGTTATGTTGGTGAAGAGAGAATGAGAAGATAAAATAATGTTTGGAGATGTTTTGGTTTGGTTTGCTTGAGGAGGTATTCGGGAGGGGAGGTTGTTGTTATTTAGTACATTTAGGGTTTCTAGTTCTTCAAGAATGTGAATTCCTCAACTCTATCGGCGTATCTTATCCAGATGCATCCTGTGAAGTTTGCGTGTTTGAATATGAATTTTTGGTCTAAGAGTTCAAGATAGATGCAGCTAATGATTGGGGAGAGGGGTGACCCCATACTTAAGCCCGATTTCTGAATATAAAATTGGTCATTGAAAGAGAAATATGCGTTTTCTGTGACTAAAGGAATATGTTGTTTTAGGATATTGAAAAGTACAAAGAAGGATATTTGCTTAAACTTTAACTTCTGCTCTTTCTAAGGTTTTCAACTATTTTTAACTGGAAGATTTGTAAACAGTGATATTACATCAAAACTGAGTATTTTGTGATTTGTCATGTTTTGGTGTTTTATGCGTTGTTTGAGATGAAGTGAATTTTTTATCCTAAAACAAGCTATATTGTTGTATATAAATAATTATAAAAATGTTTATATGCTATTTCAGTGTATTTATTCTCAAAAAGGTGATTATTTAAGGGTGGACTGCAAGCTACATAATATATATATATATATTATATAATATATATATATATATATATAATATATATTATATATATATATAAATATATATATATATATATATATATATTAACTATATATATATAATATATATAATTATTTATATATATATATATTATATATATATAACTATAAATATATATATATATTATAATATATATATATATATATTATATATATATATATACATATATAGGTTCTTAAGTTTGTTTGAAGTCACAATTTCTGTCAAAATAAAAACAAAAAAAATAAGGTAAATCCAAATTCATTTGGGGAGAACTTGTTACTAACTTTATAATTATAAAATAGTAAGTTAGAATGTCAAAGAAGGCATGAAGTCAAAAAACTAGAAATAATTTAACTTATATAGATATATATTATATATATAAGTTATATATATATATATATTAATATAGTATATATATTATATATATATATATATTATATATATATATTATATATAATATTATTATAATATATATATATATATATTATATATATATATATATATATATATATATAGATATATAGTATAATTATAATTATATTAATATATATAAGAATTTTAAAAATTACATATCCTTTAAAATATTTTTTTTTCTTTCCGTAACTTTCTTTTTTACGTCCACGGTGAATCTCACTAGATATGAATTTATCAACTTCTTTACAGTACCTTTTCGTTTCTTATTTTTTATACTCTTCAAAAGGCTCCAGACTGCTTCTATATTTTGGGTATAAGCCCCAGTATTCCATTGATCCACAAAAAGTTTTTACTGTGTTGACAGTGAAATGTTTGATGATAAAGAATGGTTCTAGGCAAGGTTTGCCGATATTTTTTGTAAAGGAAGCCCAACAATCACTAATAAAAGTGGATCCTGGACTTATATATTTTTAATGCAGTCCAATAAAGTATCTCTTTCTATTTGGTACAGGACACAAAAATAAGCTCTTGGGTCCTCCCTACAAATACTACCCAAATACACTGCTCATTGAATACCACTCGCCTTATTACTATTAACGTTTTTTTGACAAAATAAGTTTCTCAAGTATCTATATGTCATACTTTTTGGTCGCTGGTTTACTCAGGAGAGTTTAGAGAAATAACAAATGTTACCTAAAAACAATGATACATTTTTGTTAATGCAGTGTAAGAATTTTTTGTTCAGAAATGTAAAAAAAGATACAAAAATAACAGTCTTAAAATAGATTTTCATATTTTTGATAATCTATATACAATGTACAATAACTGCCGCAAAAAGTATTATTTACGTTCTGCAATACAGAATATCGTCCACGGAAGGTCGAGAGGACTCCGACTCTTGGCATCTTTGTGGGTTTCCCCTATGGTATTCCTTTAGTTTAAAGTAATACCAAAATAGTGTAAGGGGAATTAAAATTATTCTTTTTTAACTAAAGAATTACCCATAAGGTAAACCGCAAAGATGGCAAAAGTCGGGGTCCCTCGGCCTCCCGGTGGACGACGGGGGGGACTCGTCCCCCTCTGCCCCCCGTCGCTTTGAGCCCCCTAGAATGGGGGAAAAAAAAAAATCCAGAATATTTAGAATGAAATGCAAAAAAAAAAAAAAAAAAAAAAGATTTTCAGGTTCTACATCTATTTATGAAACTTTTATTTCTAAATAAGTTCTTCGAAAAGTCTATTAAGATTTCTTATTTATTGCAACTTTAACCTTAAACCTTTATAAATTGACTGCCTCTCTCTCTCTCTCTCTCTCTTCACAGAATGATATCACCTTCTATGACGTACCCATCTGTTCCTGCTTCAGTGTTAAATGACGTGCGCATGGTGCCACGTCTTCATCTCTCTCATCGCTAATCACTGTTGCTTACAATCTCAGTCGTCGCTAGGGCAGCTCATAAGAGATGTAGTAGGGATTCTTGGATATCGCTATGTGATGCTATCCTGCTTTCTACTCTCTCTCTCTACTAGAATATATATATAAGTAGTATTATTTAATAATATACTATAGATAAATTATCGTAGTAGTAACTATATTATAAGTATTATGTAATATTTGATAATATTAATATATATATTAATAATTACATATATATATATAGTATAATATATATATATGTTACTATATATAGTATATAGTATATAATAAATAATAATAATATATAATCTAAAGTTTTACCCTCTCTTATCTCATACACTTTTCATTACTCTGCAAAAAGGGGAATAAGAAATTTTAACGAATTACAGCAAAAAGAGACAGATAAATAAACGACAATGATGAATAATATGAAAATATAGAAATAAGAGAAAAATTTTAAAAACCTTTTTAATGATAGTTTTTGCGCTCCAGCAACCTATCATATCAAAATACTCGGTTAGGGTAGGAAGTTCAAAATTGATTTAGTCTAAAACTATGTTTAGGAGGATGTGTATGAAATTATAGGGGATTTTTTGAGTATAGATTCAGTTCGAGATAACTGTTTATGTGGAAGACATAGTAACTATAAGATGGGCAACGACACTGATTATCACTTGGAGCCTATATTATAATATGATATATATATAATATATTATAATAGTTTATATATTATAATATATATATAATATATATATATATATATATATATTGATATATATATAATATATAGATATATTATTAAAATTTATATAATTAATATTTTATTACTGTGTATATATATATATATTATATATATATATATATATATTATATATTATATATTATATAATATAGTATATGTATATTAATATATATTTATTTAATATATAATATAATAATATTATATTTATGAGTTATTAAATTTATATTATATAATATATAATATTATATTATGTTAAGTATATATATAATATATATAGTATATTATTATATATATTATATATATAATAAGTTATCTATAATATATATATATATATTAATATTATTATATATATATATTAATTATTATATATATTATATTATATAGTTTATATAATAATATAATATAATAATATATTAATAATATATTATATATATATAATAATATTAGTACACATCCTTATAGAACATGTTCAAAATATTATATGTTGTATATATTGTCTTTGGAAGAATTTTCTTTTGTCGGGATTTTGTATGGTTTGTATGATTATCGTGCGAATAATTATAATGTATATTATTTATAATATATATATTATTATTATAATATAAGAGTATAAGATATGTTAATTGATAATATTTATTTTTTCATAATTATGATTTAGAGAGAGAGGAGAGAGAGAAGTAGAGAGAGAAGAGAGAGAGAGAGAAGAGAGGTAGAGAGAGAGAGAGAGAGAGAGAGAGAGGAGAGAGAGAGAGTAGAGAGGAGAGAGAGACTATTGCCTTTCCAGGCTTCTCCTAGAATGATTTGATTCTCTTCTGTCTGGGGAAAAATATTTTAGAAAAAATATTTAACAGCGTGTGTATATTATAAATCCCTTCATGGTCACCAAGTATGTGACGATATCCATGTTGCGAATGTGCATGCAGTGAGTGTGTTGCGTGTTTACGTGTGTAAGTTTAAATTAAAATTTTCTATGGACTTTTACCTAGGAGTGGTAAGAATCAAATGTTGATTTTTAGCTATTTTATTATCAGAATTTATTTATTTTCTTATATATATATATAATATATATATATATTAATAACTAATTATTATTATTATAGTATATATGTATATATAGTATTTATATTAATATATAAATTTAATATATATATTATGTATATATTATATTTATATAGATATTATATAATATTATTATAATATATATATATATATATATATATATTGTTGAATTGAACTGTCGTCATGAAAAGGAAGTGTTTAAAACAGCTGGGAAGAGAAATGAGAAGAGCAATAGAAGGAACAAATAAGAAAGAATAATACTCCCATGGAGAGTTTCTACAAAAGCCTCTAGATGTGCCGTTTTGTCCTCAAGAGAAAGAGTAAGGTTTTGTGGCAGATTTTGCATTTAGTAAGCAGTTGAATAAAAGAATTATAAACCGAAGAAAATATTTTTTATTATCTGAAATTTTTTTTTTCAAAATTAAAGTTAGAGTGAAAATCATTTTTGTTATGGCGATGTAATCTTAGTCACGTGACTGAGGAAGCAAAAAATTATTATTTACGGTTCTTTCAATATCTAATTAATAACAAATACATCGAAATGATTAATTTAACATATATAGAATTGAGTGAGCATCAAACTTTTCTAGTTTGCTTCTTTTCATACAAAACCCTATTTAGATTATAATTCATAGATCTCAGCGTGCAATGACTGAAATTGCTGTAAGATGAATTGGATTATTTTTCCTACGAAGTCTCCAACCAAGGAGATTATCTCTTCGCATTGGTTTTTAGGGTGGATGGAAACACCCCGTGTCCATAATTTCTTCTAAATCCCTGCCATATTAATACTATGAAAGTTGTGGGCGATAGGCCTAGAGCCGCAACAGTAAAAAAGAAAGGTCAGCTCTAGTTACAATGCTATAAATCAGACTGAAAGATTTGAGGAGTACCTACCTGAAGGCCACCCTAAGCAGGATGGATGGTATAACTGAAAACATATTATAATATATATAATAAATAATATTTATATATATATTAATATATATATAGTATATATTTATATATATAAGTATATATATATATATATATAGTATATATATTATATATGTATTATTAATATATAATTAAATACTGTATATATATATATATATATTTATATATATATTATGATATATAAAATAGTATACATGATACATGAAGTGCAATAATTTATGTATCTGAATGGTTGGTTTAATGCTTTTTTTATTTTAGGTTAAAAGAAATT
Source organism: Trachelipus rathkii (assembly GCA_015478945.1). Taxonomy (NCBI): domain Eukaryota; kingdom Metazoa; phylum Arthropoda; class Malacostraca; order Isopoda; family Trachelipodidae; genus Trachelipus; species Trachelipus rathkii. Next base: position 37,000 of record JABUQX010100465.1, read on the forward strand.
ATAAAATTTGATTTTGCTATATAATGAATTTACTTTTTAATATTTTTTGATGCTTCACACATTGATTTATTTTTCAATTCATTTATTTATTTTTTAGTTTATTCGCGAATATTTAATTATTTGTGTCCTTCAATAAGTGTTGGGTTATTATAATATAAATTTAGTATATTAAATATATATACTATATTATATAAATATATAAATATATATATATATATAAATATAAGTATATAATATTATATTTATATATATATATATATATATATATATATCAGATGGGTCAGGTGAGCCTAGGGCTAGAAGTAGTAATATGGAGATACGGCAGGTCAACAGTAAAAAAATTATATATTTGGAATTAGCGTATGAATCTAGAGGATGGGATTTAAACTTTTTTTTTTTTTTTTTTTTTTTTTTTTTTTTTTTTTTTTTTTTTTTTTCATTCATTCGAAAAATATTTTTAAACAAGATTATTTCAACTACCCGTTTAGGGGGCTCGCGAGCCGACGGGGGACAGAGGGGGGACGTTTATACGCCCGTAGGAGGGGAATGGTGAGGAGACACCTGCCAGCGCACCCAAAGACCCAAGAGCGGGGGGTTCCCGGAGAACCATCTCCTTCTATTCCCCTCGGATGGGGGGGAATAGCCCGCCCGTCGTCTACCGGGAGGCCGAGAGACCCTCTCTACCCGAACATCCGCTGCCATGATTTGCGGTTAACCCATGTATTCCTTTAAGTTAAAAATAAAAAGAATAATTTTACTTCCAAAACACTTTGGTATTACTTTGTTATACTAAGAAGGAACCAATAGGGTAAACCGCAAAGAATGGCAGGAGTTGGGGTCTCCCCTTCTTCGCTCGGCCTCATCAGGTGGACGACGGGTGTGGGGGAGACTAATTCCCCCTTTGCCGGGGAGGTCTCTCTCCGCGGGAACCATCTCCCGCTCCTTTTGGTCTTTGGGTGTCCCGGCTGGGTGTCGCGTGGGGTTCGTCCGCCCGATCCC
>JABUQX010100466.1:0-17439 GCA_015478945.1 Trachelipus rathkii
GGGAATGAAGTTATTTGTAGGGAGGATGTAATAAATAGAGTGAGAAAGTTGAAGAAGGGTAAATCGATAAGTAAAGCTGTAATTACAGGTGAAATGATGAAGAATAGAGGCGAGATTATGATTAGATGAATACGGAAGTAGTGTATCATAGAGTCTGTGGAGGGCACTGTTCGAAGGATTAGGCGAGAACAGTGAAGTATGCCGAATTAAAAAGGGTAGGGAGATAAGGGAAACTGCCCCAGATAAAAAAGAGAACAGAAAGAGGTAGGAGGAGAAAAGTAAGAGAAAAATTAAAGGGAAATTAGTTATTGTGTAGGAAATATATATCTAGACTTGTTTAAAAAAGATCGTCGTGATTGAGCCGATATGTTTAGAAACAAGTTGCATCTAGAAATAAGTTGATAAGTTCGGACAAATTTTACATTGAAATTTAGAAAATAGAGAATAGAAAAATAAATTTACTTTAGGTTTATGGAACTTGCAATATACTATAAAATACGGTAGTCGAAAGTGAACGGTATAAGGAGGATAGATGGAGAATGAGGTTAATATTATAGAGAGTTAGCGATGGATATATTATGCCTCCATCGCTATTTAATATGTGTATACATTGAAAAATAAAAGAATAGCAAGAGAGTGGGTTTGTTAGACTGATGGAAAAGAAAGAAATACAGGTACCTTGCTAGTGCTGCAGAGTGAATCTGGTTTTTCACGACCTATTAATACTTTAATCATTATATAATAATATATAAGCTTCGAATTGAAAGATAAATTTTAAAATAAAACGAGTTTTCACACATAAAATGAAAACCATTGCCTTAGATTCTCTTATTTTTATCTTATTTCTCTAGGAAAAGTGAAGTTGTGTGCTTGCTAAAGTGTTAATTCTAGAGTTTATACTAGTGTATACTAGGATACTAGCTCTTTATTTAGTTTTCATGTAAAACTAATTAGATTCGTTACACATAGTGGTGGGCCTCCCTCAATCATCTTGTTGCGTCTATGTTAGCTTTATAATGATAGAACATTGTCTTCATCAGGGGGTAATGCGAATATTCGCTCTAAGTAAGTTGACCTAAATACCAGAGACCTACGTTCTGGTTATTGATAGTAATGTCATAAAAGAATTTCTCCAATAAAAAGTACTAATCTGAAGATACACAAAAAATTACTACTGCTCATCGTTAATACGCACTAGCATTAGTATACCGCCCTTTATTTTTACAAATATATGTTACCTTAAAAATGGGATACGTTATTAGAAAGTGTGAATCTAAAAACAGACAAGATGATATCATTAGTTTTACGTTGATTCTGACTATTATTCTGTATGCACTAGGTTATCGTTACTCTCTACATGCCCGATTAAATTGTAACGCAGATGATTAGAAACGAGAAATCAAAACTGATACAATATTAATAAAATATAGATGAATAGCCAATTAAAGTAGTGCAATATAATACATTTGCTTTTAAAATAACACCTACTGACATTACGAAATTTATTTTTATTATGTTGGGTATTTTTCGAAAGATATAAAGATAAAAGGGCTTTATTTAGTTGCAAAAATCTTACTGGTGGATGATTATATATTTATGAAGGTCTCATAAGTGCGTTATGATTAGAAGTAATAAGGTATTTGTTATAGAATCTTTACATATATTCGTATTGTTTATTAGGATTTAATAAATAATTTAATCTCGGTGGTTTTATGTAAAAAGTGTTACGTTAGCGTAATTCGTGTTCTGCTATGATATATTAGATAAGGGATTGAAAATTATGTATATGTTAGAAGAAAATACTGATATGTTCAAAATTGTGTTAAAAATAACGATAATTATGTATATAGAATTATTGACATCTTATGCCAGGAGTTAGACAAAAGTATGAAAGGTATAGCTAGATAAGTGTGTATGCTGCTATGGGATAGTCCGGGCAATTAATCTTCACCACAGATCGAGTATACATAAACTGTGCGGGACTTTGTTAATGTAGATCAACAATTATTATAAGTAAACTGGGGCGTCCAGCGATGTGATGTCGCCCTCGTGCCTTACGTCAAACTAAGGGATATCTTAAAGCATTCGAAGTCCTAGGGACTTAGTAGATTTTACCTCACTCCATTTTCTAGCTGATTGATGGGAAAACTTTAATTTACGTACGCCAACTGATCAATCGCGCTTGCATTATTAAAATATCCCGAGAAATTATTCTTAGATAGTTTATTGACAGTAAACCTTGTCTAAAAAGCATTCTTACTAAGTCACACAGTACCCATACTGATTAGATCAAGATCCAAGTAGTAATAAAAAAATTCTTATGAGAGAGCAGATGCCTCTAAGCTCAGAAGAAAATAAAAGCAACATAGAAAAATAACAACTACAAATTCACTGTTTTTTTCGCTAGCTTTAGAAAACCCGTGCCAAGAAGTAGACAAAAAAAAAGTTGTCAACTTCGTTGTGTTCGAATTGATAGAATTAACTTTTTCTATGACAAAAGATCACTATGATTACTACACCACTACAAATTAGAACTTCTCACAATCAATCTATAGCTATTGATGTCATTCATGTTGCCAACGATGTAATTCTTGAAAGAGCTCAGGGAAAATGTTTTGATATCAGTGAAAATCTCGAGAATATGTTATGACCTATATTTAACTCTAGGGAAGTACCAAGGAAAACCACAAACTAATATAGATGAAGGAACAGTCATATCGAAAAATTCTCGATCAGTAAGTGCACACTTACGATAATTGCCAAGTAACATAATGTTGCCAAGATGATGCTTGAACATTATTTAGACAGTTCCTCATGTCTGCAACACAACTTACAATTTAACTTGTAGTTAACAAAGGAGATTCTTATATAATCTTAGTCTGGCTAGAGGCTTCAAAGTTGTAGTATTGCCGGTGTGCGCGTTGAACCTAGGGTTCTTCGATATCCTTGTCTTACGCTTTTTATGACTTAGTAATTATGATGAAAATGAAAAAAATAAAACAAAACTCCTCCAGAACTTTGTATTCTCCTTAAAAGTCTGTTAATGATAAGTATTGATACTGAAACAATAAATTTCTTATCCAGTGGGATGATATAATAGCGCCAATAAAGCTCTGTTAAATAAACATTCTTGGGGTGCAGCATGTGACTCATCCTAGAAACCAGATTTTACACATCAGCAAAACGTTGGGTAAACTTACTTCCATAAATCCCTCCCTCTGTCGTGTTTGATCTTTTTCAAATTGCTAAAGTGATATATAGAAAGATTTAAGGATAGGCTTCGCTTATTGATTCGTAAACATATTCATAGTAAGTAATCAAGATTTGTGACTGCGTTTGTCGAATACCCATATATTCTGCTTTGTATTGCGACTAGTGTCTATAGTCGTCAAGTTACTTTAATTGAGACTAGTGCACGAACAGTCATGATTATATTTTGAATAAGAAATAATCGTCTATATTCACTGATCAGTCATGAAATTAGCCAAAGTTATGATGATATTGACAACTATACCATAAGTAAAAATGGACACTGAGGCTCCAGCATGGAAAAGCTTATGCTTGAGAAAGCGTGTGGAATAGCTTTAGTAGGCTTTGATGTATCTTAGCTTTCTCTTCAAGAAATAATATGATGTTAGATAACTTACTCTAGCATTAGTAGTCTTGTCCAAGCTGCTTGAAACTCGTATTAGTAATCAATGTTCACTATCTATTATTCATGCTAAGCCTGTGTAGCTTTGACCCGTCGCAGTGCATGATTTATTAAAATAAATTCTTGACGTTAAACACGTTGACAGATCTATGAATGTAACGACTTCATCGAATGGAAACTATGACTTACAGTTGAGTAGCATCAGATCATACTCGGTCTCAATTCAAGATATAAGATACTGTCTTATACACATCCGATGTGAACATCATGCATCTTTGAATATATATCCATGGAATCTGAAATGACTTAACAGTTACGCCCATGGATAAGAGCAATAGAGTTTCTAGAGCAAATAGAATCGTCAATGAAGTAGCTAACCTAATGATTCACTATAATTGAGCACATGATTAGATATACTTTACTGCTGTTAAGTCGTTCAAGACTAACTTTGACCTAATTATATAAATCACCGTCTCAGTATATAGTACCAGAGAAGATGGTTAATTTACCGATTTTATTGAAGAAAGAAGAATAACATTTTTTTTTATTTATATATATCTTATAAATCCGCCCAATGATCTTCGCTCGTACTAATAAAGTATATAAATATTTAATTAGTCTATGAGACACTAAACTGTTGATTTCTATGTTTAGCAGTAATCGTTGATTCCCTTGTATGTGTATACAATTACCATTTAGGTATATGTAGTAAGTTATCAAAAAATGATACACAAATGATGACTTGAGATTTTCAACTATAATCGATATTAGCATCATCTATTCAGTCATCCTAAATCACACAAATTTAAATCAAGCGCCACCCAAACGAGCATGCAATTTCCAGGCCGCGCCAGAGAAGGACTAAGGTGTCATTACGATGATTTATTGCAAGCAGATAAACGATAAATGTGACTTTCGCGTCTTTAGATGCTTTCAACATCAGGACCTCGTATCTGCTGTAAATGGGTATACGGTAAAACCACCGATTAGATAGTATAATGCTACGTAAGACATACATATAAGTTCCGACTGTAAAAGCACACCCATTCGGTATGATGAATGGAAACATGCAGAATAATTGTGCGTATTAACTTGAAATATAAATTCAAAAATATTATATGAATGGAGTTAAATATTTGAACATAAAATTTTAAAGAAAAAATTTAAAAATAAAAACTGGAGAGTTATCTAACATTTTTTTTAGCAAAAACAATAAAATGTTTTTAAAAATTGTTACTTACCCTGTGTCAAACAAAATCAAGATACTAATGTTCAGAAAAAACGAACAAACAGAATCATAGGGAAAAATTGCACGTAAATTTTCGAACAGAGTACAAGTTCAACCTATATACGATGAATTGCATAGTATTAGAGCGAATCATGCGCCTTCGATGACGAGCTATAGACCAGACGTGTGCCCGGGTTGATGGCCACCGTTCAAGTAATGAAGAATTAGAATCAATACTAGATCTCATGTGAATGGTTGATTTGACATACAACTCATCGTCGATCGACACACAGACAACAACCATGCAGCTTGCGACGTGAGTCTGCTTTGTTAGTCATATTATTAGATTATTAGCTGTATTATATATGTTAGATTGTATAATGCTTGTGTGATTTTTATTTATTACTTATTATTTTAGTATATATTCAAATTATTAATATATATTCATATTATTCAAATTCATATTAGTATTAAGAGTATGTAATATGTCTGATTAGACGATTCTGTTCTCAGATAGAGAAACGAAGTCGTAGTCGATTTCCTATACGCTACCTTCACTGGACTCGGCATTCCTGACTCACGTAGCGTACTTATGCAATCGTGCAACAATCACTGACTCCGGCTACCGGCTTCCGACTGCAGGCTACCGACTCATGCTCTGCTTGTTAGAGGAGTCGATGACTATTTTAGTTCTACGGAACTCCTTTGTCTACAATACCGGCGTACTTAGCTAATAATCGCCCATCACAAGCATCAGTCTCTATTGGAAAGTTATTTTGCTTTAGATGATACAATGTTGAAATAATTAGATTGATTAGTAAATGATATACGTTACACTTGACTTATTAGCATTATAGGTATCATTTATTATCTATTCACTGATATTTGCCAGTATGATTCGGGTATAAGTATCTATGATACGCAATTATAGAAAGCTGATTAACATACTTTGTATTTTGCAAAATCTATTGAGTTAATTTATTTTATAGAACATCTAAAAAAAAGAAGAAGATAGAAAGATAAAAAGTAAGAACAAGACAAGGAAGATATGTAATAGTTACAGAATATAGAAGATACATAGTAAGAAAGTATAGTGTAAGAAGTAGTAGAGAAAATTAAGAATTGAAGAATGATAGATTGAAGAGGAGTAAAGTAAAATTGAATGAGAAAAGATGAGTTTATTAATGAAGAAGAAACGAAAGATAGTAATTATAGACAGAGAATAGAAAGTAAATAAGAATAAGAAAAGATGATGATCGAAGTAGAAGAAGATATGTATAAAAAAGCTGGAAAGATAGAAGAAGAAGGATAGAAGAGAATATGATGATGAAATAGCTAAACAGTTGTGAATGTGTAAGAGAGGCGATAAAAAGTGAGTGATGGAGACATATATAAGTCAAAACGTGATTATCAGAATTCAACGAAATATAATTGCGTAATAGTGTATTCAGCCGACATTTGACAAAAAGAAGTTTTACTTATGAATAAAAATGGAATGTAATAAGAAGAATAGGTCTAATAATATTCGTATGATTATATTTAACAAATATCTAGTGATTATAGTATATTGTAATAATTGTAAATAAGCTTAGGGGTTATTAGTGGATAGTTATATATGCTATTATAGTCATTATGGATTGTATTATTATTATATCTAATTAATTATATTTCTACAATATATATGGATTATTATTATATATTTATAAATAGATACTTATTATATATTTATATTTGAAAGTACAGTTATTATATGCACGTAGTTCATATATGTCGATGGATTTATAGGTAGTATTAGAGTATATCAAGATGAATATATATCATGGTGTTATTGCATTAATGTATGTAATCTTCTAGAGAAGTTGATACGTACGGGATAGGGATCAATTATCCGGCAACTTGTTAGTCAGATATACTGAAAATACCTACACTACATGGCACCCACCGGTACACCAATAACCTCACTTACCGCTTCATGGACAGGAAAATCGATTTTCTTAGATATATGAAAGTGTGTTGTTGATAGTTTATGTCAACGAGATTATTTCATATATAGGATTACATATTGGGTAATTTCTATTGATTGTAAAAACACAATTTCGTTCACTCTACCTAACTATCTAATCCAAGAAGAGTTCTAAAATCTATATATTAAATCAATCTGTGATAAACTAAAACAAAATTTTATTGTAAAGAATGATTATATTGATATAAATAATGTTAATATGCGTTATGTCTCTATATACACGGATAAAAAAAACTAAAATTTAAAATTGGAAAAAATTACATCATAAATGAGGTACCAATAAACAGTTTTTCAACACACACCAGTTTAATATATAAATGATTCTATATACTGTACCACAGATAAATTCCACCACATACAAAACCATAAAAAGTTATCATGTAAACATGTAAAACTCGATGTAAAACCACTAAAAAGCAAATTAATGACCAACATCAATAAATATGTAAATTAACCTACTACAAGTGTCTAAAAAGATCTCCGCATACCCATAACCTGGATGATATATGACCTAATAAGTATTAAACTTACCTTGTTATAATGTACCGTTGCAACTATATGCTAGGATACCTGCGATATTAGGTCATTGAGTTTTTTATACGTAGTATTATGAAACACGGATCCACATGATTAGTGTTTATCCAGTGTTCACCTATCTATAACTATTAAGAATGTTTCTTATTAAGATATCCTATATCGAGAGTTTTACGGATTCGTTCACATTAGATTTTTTATATTGTTATTACCAGTTTCACCTATCTATAACATTAAGATATGGTGACAAAGCTAAATAAAATAAAATTAAAAAAAAAAATAAAAAAAAATAAAATAAATATTTCAATTAACACAAACAGCAACATTTTAAAACAAAATTATTTAAAAAAAATAATAATAAGAAGAAAGAAAAATAAATAAATTTAAAAAAATAAAAAAAAAAAAAAAAACACAAAAAAAAAAATTAAACAGTATTAATAATCGCATTATGATATAATTATATAGCTTAGGAATATACTCATATGAATATAAACTTTGTATATTATATAAATCGCAATATATCTCTCATCTGGTAGTCAAAAACCTTCGTAGTACAGCCTACTATTTTCTAACTAATTGTCACTCTTTATTCACTTCCATACCCCCTATCCTCACTCTCCTATCCCACACCTCTCGACCTCGCCTCTACTCAGGGTCTTGTATCTAATATATATCATGTTCGGCATATATTTCATATAATACTCATGTTAGCTTATAATAATAAACGTTTATACCGGTACAAATATCAATGTCATTTTTGTGCATATTCTTCAAATTTTTTTCGCATCATTTTGAATTCTTTTATCAAATTTGGTTAAAGTACTATTTTCTTTAAGGGATGGATGATATTTTATTCTCAAATCCAATGCCTAAATATTTTTTTTACTGTTTTAGAGAAAAATTTTGTATTATATAGTCTAACCCTCAATCTTCTTGCCTGTTCAAATTCCCAGATGGTTAATTTCAACACCATCCTATCACCTTCCTTCCCCTCCCTAACCTTCCAATTGTGATCGACTGAGTTTTTAATAGGTTACCATTGAATACTTCCCGTCATGATTAAGTAAAATTTTAGAAAAATTTAACAAAATTTATCATAACCTTCTTGACCAATCACAAAGTCGACGAATATAGTCTAACGTAACAAAGTTTTGCACATCCAAGAAAAACAAACATAGCACACCTGAACTATAATTATAATATCAACGACAAATTCTAACATACCTACTCAAGCACTTTTAAACATATCAATATATTACATACATAGTAATATTTAACAAAACTTATCAAACCTTGGTCTAAAACATACTTATCAATGATATATGTAACTGTAACAGAATTTTCACCATCAAAAAGTCAAAACATCATTCACTAAACGAATATAACACATTCACAAACGAAAAAACACATCTAAAGCAAAAAAACAGTCAACATTAAACAAAGTTCCATACTAACAACTAGAATTTATATGTTTTTATAATATTATTGTTTAAAAAAGGAGGGCAATAAAAAGAGTCAGAATCAACGAGGTGAGTTAACAGCGTAATGATAAGTAAAAAAGCAGGACACGCGGTAACTGAAAAAACACCGGAAAGAAACAGGGGCGCTCCGGGGGCATAGGGCAAGAGTAAGACATGTAAGGACTTAATATTCATCAGTAGAAACTAAAAGGAAGAAAGAACTGATAACCTAATAAAAAGCTAGGTTCCTATTATATATATATATATATATATATGATATATAGTATATATATATATATATATATATATGTATAAATACTAATATATATATATATAATATATTATATATAATAATAATATATATATATATATATAATATATATATAAATATATAGTATATATATTAAAATTATTATATATATATATAATATATATAATATATATATATAGTATATATAATATATAGTATATATATATAAAATAATTATATTAATATAAATATATCAATATTATATATATATATGTATATATAATTATAGTATATATATATATATGTAATAGTATATTATAATATATATAATATATATCATAGTATATATAATATATACCTATATATATATATATATATATATATATAATAATATATATGATATATATAATATGATATATAGGTTATATTATATATATATATATTAAATATATAGTAATATATATATAAACAATAGATATATATATATAGTATTATATATATATATATATATATATATATATATATATATTATATTATATATATAATATATATTATTAATATACGTTATATATATATTATAGTATGTTATTAGAGCTTGCCTGGAGGCCATAATTTCTCAATTGTGAGATTCACTAGGTTTATTTATTTAATTTTGGAAAGGCTTTATTTAATTATTGATTTCGCTATTATTTATTAAGAGTTTAGAATATGTCATAATTCACTCAATTTTATTGATTTTATAAAGGGATTTTTATGGAAGAAATTGAAATGTATAAAAATATTAGCTTGATTATACGATAGAAGATATTAATTTTAGACTTATCAGTTAAGAATTGATGACTATTATCTTTTTAGTTAATTGCCTTTATTTAAGATACTGCCAAAGGACTATAAAAAAGCCAGAGATATTATTGGATAAGGGCTTTTTGCGTTTGCGTACTATCGTTCTTGAAACTGGTGTTCGGGATTTCTTTGTATGTAAGTCAAAATCCTGTTTTTATCTTGATCTGTTTTGTAAACCTACACAGCTTCCAGATCCTTTTGATTATTCTTATTGAAGTTTTGGAACTGATATTCAGCATAAAGTTTTTTTAAAAAGGATTTATTATTGTTTCAATAATTAAACTAATTATTTATTGATACTAAACCCGCGTGTCCTCATCGATAAAAATCTCTCGACTAATATATATATATATATATTTATATATATATATTATAACATATATATATATATATAGATAGTATATATAAATATAATATAATATATATAATAATTATATATATATATATACTCTCTATATATATAGTATATTAATATATATATATATATGAGATAGTATATATATATATATATATATTTTAAACTGTTTTATATTTTCATATTTTTTTCAGATCGTTTTCTAAAGTTGACCATTACGACATCAAAAGAGGGAATACCAAGTTTCAGGGAGGAAATGACCTCTCTAACACCTCTAAATGGAGGGATAAATTTATTATATCATGTAGATCAAATTGGTTCTCTAACTACTAGATGACCTAATTTTCTAGGCCTAACTGTTAGACGTTTCATGTTGACAAAGTTCAAGTCAGCAACTCGGAATTCCATTCAGAGTCGACTTGATTGCGGTTCTTACAATGATGCCTTCCTGGGAGAGTGGAAATTATGGAGGCAAAAGTAGAAGGATCATCAGAAAAACCTATAAGTGCCGTCGCCGGATTAGACAAATGCGCCGAAAACTTGTTCCTAGAAATGAACATACTTTTGAAAATACTTGCTGTAATTCCTGTTTCTACAACTTCAGTTAGACGAAGCTTTTCAAAACAGAAATTAGTTAAAGGGTATTTGAGGAACACAACTAGTAAAAATAGGCTGAATGGACTTTGCTTTACTCTTTATTCAAAGAGATCAAGTCATCGACTATTCTGCTTAATCTGGGAATGCAAGACGTTTGCATCTTTTCCTATAAAGTCTAGCTATAGATTAAAACTATTTTGCTGATAATAATTATTGTTTTCCTACTATTCCATTCCAACAATATCATTAGAATTGCGTAACCTATAACGATTTTGTTAAGAATGCTAAATTTCAAAAAGAAAAAAAAAAGAGATTAACTTTAAGTAGAGTTCGCAAACAAATTATGAAGGTTATTAACCAACGTTAAAATATTGATAAAATAAAATTTTATGGTCTTTTATATTCTTATAATAATAATTTCAAATTTATGCAAGGCTCAACTTTTTTTCATCTTTCCTAATTATTTTAAACATATCTCTCAGTTCTCTCTAGTACATTACATCTCACATGCAAAGTCCAAGGGATATGTAAAGAATCTCAATTTTCCCATTAATTAAAATATCAATTTTTATCATCTGGGATAAAGCGAAGGGGCAGAATTATAGTCAACAGTGGTTGCAAAATTATTCCCAGCCCCCTCTCCCGAAAAAAAAATCCTGCGTACGCCATTACTAGATCGTAACAATCCATCTTAACCTTACACTCACTTTGTTTAGCCTATTCGTGAGAGTTTTCTACATTTATTTTGTGTCTGGGAAAATTTTTTTTTTTTTTTTTTTTTTAATTAAAATAGTAGTTCGCCTTTGTAATCTAAAATAGTACCTAGTTGCATTCGATGTGCCATAAAGTTTATAATGTGTTGTACATCACATGGATATGAACAACAATGAACATACTGTCGGTGAATATTTTTGACAGCTTAAACACCTATAAAACCATTCTTCATTGCTTCTGTACCATTATATCGTTATCCAATAAGAAAGTCACTATTTATTTCAACCTCCGTGTTGTTACCTCCGACTATTTAAGCTGATGATAATTGAAAAATTATATTTCTACACACAACATAATTAATATTTTAATAGTTTATAATTTTGCAGAATTTTAAATCTTATTATCAGTTGCCTGAGGCTGGGAACCCCCTGAGCTATTTCAATTTATCTTCCCATGAATAATGTAAGTATGAGGATATATAAGCTGATTATTATATGGATCTATGTTAAATACTATTTCTTATATACTTATAATATTTTATTATAATTTTTAGTATAATTGTATAACTTTATAGTACTAAGTACCTATCCATAGTTATTTATTATTAGAGTTCGCTATTATATAATATTCTAGTCTTATCTTATGATTTATTATTTACGTTGTATAGTTATTATTTGTTTTTACGTTTATGGTTCATGTGAATTGAATGTCCCGCGCGTTTATCTTAGTCATAAAATTTTAGGTGAAGTAATTTACAATTTGGTTTAATTTTTCCAGTGGAATTAGGTATTATAATTATACATTAGGTTTAAAAAACGAATGAAACAGTCTTATATTATTATTAATGAATGGCAATCCGTCTTATTATTGTGCAAATTTAGTTTCCTTTTTAAGAAGAAAGAATACTGTTTGTTTGGTGAATTGATTAGCATGTTAGTGACTTAGCTAGCTGTTTCTAGTTTCATCGCTTATATTTTCTGTAGATGAATATATTATATATTTGGTATTAGTTATTGTATTTTGATATGATATTATATTTTATTTGGTTAGGGTTTATCCTAACGTTATCAGTTATTTTATATCTCTATAATTATATATACTACTAACATACTATATATTTAGTATATATATTATATACTATATTACTATACTATATTATAATATATATACTAGTATAACTATATATATTTATTATAATAGTTATAATATCAGTATGGAACTGCTTCGCTTTAAAGGATGTTAAGCCGATATATATCGAAAGAGCGAATGTAAATCGAATTTTTTTTTCGATCTTATTTCAGAAATTTAAAACGCGACAAGGTTGCCTAACTAACAGTTTTTTTTTATTTTTTTAAACTAAAGGAATACCCATAGATTAAATCGCAAGATGTCAAAGAGTCAGGGTCTCTCTTCGGCCTCAGCGGGGACGACGGGGGGGGACGTTCGTCGCCCCCTTCTGTCGCCACCTTGTGCCGGCTCGAGCCGCCTTAATAAAATAAATAAAAAAAAATTAAAACAAGAATTAACAAAAACAAAATTAACATGATATAAAAGGCAACATGTGGGCTAACTTTTTTCTCTTGCTTCTATTTGGAGTTTAAGTCTTAACACGTCAGCAGTGCAAATGGCTTAGACCGATTAGAGTTCAGCGATATTTCGAATTTGTATTTTTTATGTAACACTCTTCTTTTAAGAAGGGAAAGTGCCTAGTATAGTGTACTAGCTATATATCTACATATAGTAGTAATAATATTATTATCTTGTGATATATCATATACTATAATATCTATATATTATAATACTATATCTACTATATATTATATATATAGTAATGCTTACAAACCCCAATCGATGCTAGTATCATATATACGGTATAACTACGAGAGAGAGAGCGAGAGAGGAGAGACGAGAGAGAGAGAGAGAGAGAGAAGAAGAGAGACGGAACAGAGAGACGAGAGAGAGAGAGAGAGAGGAGACGAGAGAGAGAGAGAGCAAGGAGAGAGATGAAGAGAGAGAGAGAGAAGAGAGAGAGAGAGAGGAGACGAGAGAGAGAGAGAGAAGAGAGAGGTAGAGAGAGAGTCGAGTGAGCAGAGAGAGAGAGAGAGCCAAGTAGAAGAAAGGAGCGATAACAAAAAATATTTTGTACGATTTGGTGCTTTAATTTAACTTTATCGCAAGTAAGAATACATATTTATTTTTTTTTAAAGGGCAATAAATTCCAAGAAGAAAGGGCCAGGAGATTATTCTCGAATATGTATGACACCTTACAGAAAACCTAAATGCATATTTGGCAATCAGCGTTATAAAGCTATTAGCGCCGTTGGAAGTGTAAAGAAAAAAACTAAAACAAAAGAAAAAACTCGAAGAGTACGACACTTAAGAAAAAACAGCATTACATATTTGGCAATCAGGCGTATAAATGCTTATTATATAAGGTATCGTTTTCGTCCCCCCGCCTCTGTCCCCCATCGGCCTGAGACGCCGCTAACAATTGAAGTTCAATAGAAATGATATTTCCATAGGGGGCTCGGAGCCGATGGGGGACAGAGGGGGCGGACGAGTCCCCCCGTCGTCCACCTTAGAGGAGGCGCGAGGGAGACCCACGACTCCTGGTAATCATGCGCGGTCTATCCCTTGGTATGTGCCGTTAGTTTTTTAAAATGCATAAAACGATCTCTTTGCATAAAATAAGACTTAATACGCTGATTCAAATATGGTAATTATTTTTTGTGTCATAGCTTTTCGACGTTTTTTTTTTTTTTTTTTTTTTTTTTGCATTCCGATAATTAGAGCTTTATACGCTGATATCCAAATATGTATTTGGTTTTCCTTGTAAGTGTGCATACTTTTCGAGAAAATTCTCCTGGCTCTTTTCTTGTATATTTTGGCTTTTTAAGTTATTTGTAACGTATTTATCATTTGATTTTAATAATATAAAAATTAATTATTCATTTTAATTTTATTTGAAAGCGAAAATCTCGTACCTAAGAAAATAATTGATAACTAAGCTAAGGAGAAGATAAGTTTCAATAACAATTTTTTTAAATAAAAAAATTTAAAAAAAGGAGAGAATCTGAGCTTCACAGCGAAACCAATTTCTGGTCAATTATACTTCATTTCAGCTTGCTTTTCAAACATCAAAAAATATTAACGTTATTACTGCACCAAGTTTGCCGGGTCAATCGCAGCTCACATGTACCCTAATATAATAATATATCATTATTATATTATAGTAGTATATTATTTATATATACTATTATAGTATATAGTATATTATAAACAGGTTGGGATATATCATACTATATATATATATTATATATACTAGTATCAGTACCTATATATATAATATAACTATTATAATAATTTTTTTTCATATATTATCATATGATACGGTATAATTACTATATATATAATTATACATAGATATATTATATATATATATTATAGTAGTAGTATTATAATATTCATAACTATATAATATAATAGTATAGTTATATATACGTATATATAATATATACTACATTACTATATAGTACTGATTACTTATATATAGTACTGTAGGTATATATAGTAGTATATACTACTTAGTATATCGTATAATATATGATTATATATATCAATTATATTATATTATTAACAAAGGCAATCGTAATGTGACATTCTATAACTTGCAGCAAACATTCCATTAAATTATATTACCCCGTTATATTTGTAAGTTAAATTGTTTTTTTTAACCTAAAACGATCATTTAAAAATTGTAAACTAAGTTGTAAAAAAGTTTTAACCCGGTAAAATTTTCTGGCGGAGTTAGAGAAAAACGTACAGGTATTGTATTTAACGACTGAGCCATATTATTATTATATATAATATAGCAAAATAATATATTATATTGTAATGAAATAGTACTATATAATACTAATTATCATATATACTATATATACTATAGTATATATAGTTTTATATATAGTATTATGTATCATAATATATAATAGTATACTACGTATAGTATGATACTATGATATATAGGTAAATACTAAATACTATATATATATATATATATTATATATATATATTATATATATATATTATATAATATATGTTATATATAGTTATATAACACAGTTGTCGTAGGTCCACCGGTTTTTCGCTTAGCAGAAAGGTAATAGAGTATATCCAGCTTTTTCAAACTTGGTAATAAGTCTGGGTTATTGTGGTGTGACATAAATCCTGATTACACGTGAAATTTCAAGTCTCTCGGCATGTTAATATAAGGCGGGTACCCTCGCCCCCGGAGCGAAGGTGGAAATGATAAACGCTACGCCTTTGTTGCGTCGTTCTTTTCCCGAGTAACAGATTAGGCGCTTAACGACCAGCGCCAAGTCGACACAGTGTGGATCACCAACGGCGCGAAGTTTTTTGTGATCCGGGATCAGGTCCACCCCTAAGGGAGTTGTTGTCCATTATGCGCAAAGGTCAAAACTACGTCCTGGAACGACCAATGTAGGGCTTAACTATAAGCCTCGGATTTAAAAATTTGGAAATGAAGCTAATGATCGAACGTATATCTCGTCGGTAGACGAGAATTACGTCGCCTCCTGCGGTACCCGCATAGTTCGGAGGGGGGAGGCAGGCAGGCCCGCCGTTCTCAAAAAATTAAAAATTAAACGTAAGAAGACTGAAACTTGGCTGGGCTTGGGTAGAGGATTTCGGCAAGGTCGGATTCGGCCTTCGGAGTCCAGAGACTCCGCGCGGAGGGGGGTCCTCCAGTTTTGAAAAAAAGAAAGAAGAACAAAGAAAAGGACTTGGTTAAAGCAGAGGAAGAAGAAGAGGAAGAAGAGAAGAAGAAAAGGAGTAAGGAGGCAAAAGAAGAGATGAGGCAAGGAGGAGTAGGCAGAGAGGATTCAGTAGTTGGGTACTGGCTACCCGGTGCTGGACGCGTGGGCTGCCTAGTTATAATAAAGCATTCGTATAACAACAATGTTTGGTGTCTTTATATACTGTTAATTGGGCCATCCTTGTAAGTCATTTGCGAAATAATGTGTTTCTCAGAACGCATCAAGGACAAACAAAAAAAAAAAATAAATAGAATAAATTATAACAAATAAATAAATAAATAAATAAAATTTCTTGATTCTATTTTATGTTTATAACATTAGACAAAATTTACGTTTTTCAGCACATAGCAGCCGCTGAAAGTCAGTAAATCAGGGCAAATCAGAGTAAATCCAAAACAACCTTCGCTCACCTGTCCGATTGATCTATTGATTCTATTCTGATTCTACTTTGATTTAGGCATCTATACTTTTTTTACTAAATTCATCACTGTTTTAAACATACCACTACAATCCAGTAAAGTGCAGGTAAAATCAAATACCACGCCAACCATAACTCGCTGTTCTAAACAATGACTCTAATTGATTGCTATATATCTAACTTGATCCAGGTCATATTTTTTTTTAGTTAAATATTGTCATGTTTTACATAAGCCGCTAAACCGTAAAGTCAGTAACATCAAGCGACCACCCATTCCTGCCAGCCGCTGCCTGTTTTAATCTCATAGATCGTATAATCTGAGTCTAGTTGATATACTTGTTCATCATCGGTCACATTTTTTCGAGTATCATTTTGGACAATAAAGTAATAACAAAGATTCCACAAGATTCATTCTGTTAGCCACAACGAGCTCAATCAATACTAATGCAGTTGACCGCCCGTACTACAAAGGTTTTCCACAATTAATAAAAGGCTAATATATACGCATCATGCTGAACTATTGAATATAC
>JABUQX010100467.1:5000-13434 GCA_015478945.1 Trachelipus rathkii
AACCTTATGTAAAGAAACTTAACGTAACATAACCTTACTTAACGTAATTTATTTTTATATTTATAATTTATTTCACTTTTCATTCTTTAAAAAAAAAAATGCTTCTTTCACCATGTACATTTTGCTCGAAAACGTAAGTTATAAAAAAATGACTTAAGTTTAATTAGAAGCAGATAATGGACATATATATATATATAATATATATATATATATATATATATATATATAATATAATATATATTATATAAAAAAAAAATATAAATATAAAAATAAAAGATAAAAAAAAATATATATAATATATATATATATATTATATTAATATATAATATATATATATAGATATATATATATAATATATATATATATATATATAATATAATAATATATATAAATATATATATATATATATTATATATATAAAATATATATATATTATAATATATATATAAATATAATATATATGTCAGGGTTCCGAATAGCTGACACCTGTATCTAATAAACTACGGTAGGTACTGATACATTTTTGAAACAGCGAACAATTTTAATCAGGAAAATGAAGAAGAAATAAAATGAAATGTGATAAATAATAATAATAATAATAATAAAATAATTAATAATAATAATAATAATAATAATAATAATATAAATAATAATGATAAATAATAATAATAAAAATAATAATAATAAAATAATAATAATAATAATAATAATAATAATAATAATAATAAATAATAATAATAATAAAATAATAATAATAATAATAATAATAATAATAATAATAATAATAATAATAAGTTTTAATGAACGATATTTCTCGCGTTCCCCCAAATTTCTCAGACATGAGAAGCCCAATATTCTCTTTTCAATGCTAATGCGAACACACACACACAACACCACACCACCACACACAACACACACCACACACACACACACACACACACACACACACACACATACATACACCTACACACAAACACACACACACACAAACTCTATGATACATAGATGTTCTATGGACGAAATGAAATTTTTTGGTGACCTAACCTAACCTAACCTATATAATTTGTTATTTTTTAATTTTTTAATTTTTAATTTTGTCACAAGGAGGAGGAGTCTCGCTGCCATAAAAAGACCCAAAATGCTAGCATTTATTAATAACTAATATTTTATCAATATTAATAAAATATTTTTTTCCGGCATTAAAATGTTCGCTGAATTCCAAAATGTATTCAGATTTTTGGTAGCTATCTTAGTTTTTTAGATACAGGTGTCAGCTATTCAGGGCCCTGGCCTATACTGTATATATATATATATATATATATATAAATATATATATATAATAAATATATAAATATATATATATATAATAATTATATATATATATATATATATATATAATATATAAATATATATATATATATGGTTGTGGTTTTGGTGTGTTGTGTGTGGGTGTGTTGTGGTGTGTTGTTGTGTGGTGTGTGGTTGTTTTGCGATGATCTCACGAAATGTTTTTTGCTTTAGCAAATTACAACTTCGATGCCTATTTTGTTTTATGGTTTCCAAGTAAATTGCAACAATGCATTTATGTTTTGCAATATCAACTTTGTGTTATCTGAATCGTTTCTTTTGTTTATTACCCAATTCGACATCCATTTCCTTTCAATTTTCGTTTTATTGACATCCTCCTCTCACTTCTAAAGTTGACTTATTAAATAAACTATAGTTTAAATAATCTATGCTTAAACGATTTTATATTTGTGTATTAAATTTCTAAGATTTGCAATCTCTTAAATTGCGACACTTTGCAACTTCATTTCAATGGTTTATGACGTCATCGAGGTTTATGTTTGTCACAGCTGAATTAAGAAACATTTTACAGCCTATAAAAACTATATATATATATAAATATTATATATATATATATATAAAAATAATAAAGAATATATAATAAAATATATATAATATATATAATATATATATATATAGTATATATATATATATATATATATATAATATATATATATATGTGTTTCACACTATATATAAAAATAAATTTTTTTTAGATATATAAAATATATATATATATATAAATAAATATATATATATATTATATTATATAGGTCAGCGTCTTATACCGTCATATGTATCCTAAAAACTATTAATGCTACAGTAAACGAATACATGCGGTGCTGGTCCAAAGATGGCCCTAAAAATGTAAAAAAAAAAAAAAAAAAAAAAAAAAAAAAAAAAAAAAAAAATTATATCTCAAAAACTACAATAGCTACAACCAAAAAGGAATACATTTTTACAACCCTAGTAAATTTCACATAAGAAAATGTAAAAAAAATAAAAAAAATTAAAAATAATTGTTTTTAAAATAATTTATAGTAATATGATTAGAGAGCCTATTTAGACTTTTATTGGTTACTCGTTAAAATAAATAGACTTTCTATTAAATTTTGCTTTTTTTTTTTTTACTAAAGAATACCCCAAGGTTATACCGCACCGATGGCAGGAGTCGGGGTCTCTCGGCCTTCCGGGGTCTACGGGAGAACTAATTCCCCCCCTCCCGGGAGGGTCTCCGGAACCCCGCTCTGGTATTTGGGTGTCGCGGGGTTCCTCCGCCCCTCCCTACGGGGTAGGAAAAAGTCCCCCCCTATGTTCCCCGTCAGCGCCCCCTAGTGTGCCGTATAAAGCAAAATTTAATAGAAAGTCTATTTATTTTAACGAGAAACCAATAAAAGGTCTCTAAATAGGCCTTCTAATCATATTACTATAATTATTAACAATAATTTTTTTTTTTATTTTTTTTTACATTTTCTTATGTGGAAATTTACCAGATTCCAAAAATTATTCCTTTTGCTGTAGCTATTGCAGTTTAGATATAAATTTTTTTTATTTTATTTTTTTTGTTAATTTTTTTTTTTTTTGCATTTTCCATGCAAATTTCACCAGCATTCCGCCAATGTATTCCGTTTTACTTTAGCATTAATAGTTTTTAAGATACATATGACGCATAACAGGACGCTGGCCATAATATATATATATATATATATTATATATATATATATAGATATAATATATAATATATATAATATATATATAATAGATATAATATAGTATATAATATATAATATTATAATATATATATTATAATATAATATATATATAATAATATTATATATTTGACTTTCGTCGAAGTTGGATCAAAAACAGCGGGGAGGATGAAATGAGAGAACAAAGAGAAGGGTTGGAAAGAGATTGAAGAGGATGAAAACTCTAGGAGAGCTACTGAAGCATGAATTGAAGCTATTTTATTATTTAGAAGTGGAGAAGAAATTTTATAACCGAAAATAACATATTTTAAAAAATATTTTGATCAAAATATTTTCTAAATTAAATCAAAATTAACATTTAAAAACACTTAAGAAGAGAAGCTACAAAATTTTTTATCCAGGCCTTTTAATATGATTTTCATTAAAATAATCTGTAAAGGAAGAAAAATTTGGAAATTTTTGTTCTTTTAAATGAATTATTCAGAAATACTTACAAAAATTTGGAAAATCTACTTCTGGGTGATATTTGGTCGATATAGGATGTTTTCAGCGCAGTCAAGAATGATGATTGGAGGTCGACGCGCAGAATTATGAAATCTTCTTCGCATGGTTATAGGCACAGCTAGCAACCCGGTCTTTCTTTGCTTGAATCACTCTTAGGTCCAGCGTTGGATCTTACGCGCCTAGAAGCAAGATCCTCTGGAGAGTTCTAGGAAGACCCAAGTTTTGAGGTCTAACGAAAATGCTAGTTCTACTGAAAGGGCAAAAACCCTACCTGAGAGTGTTTAACTTGAGGACTTGGCGTCCAAAGCCATTGCGCATAGAAATTGGCTTCTAGAAGATGTGTCCCTTGAAGTGCCCTTAAAGATCTGCGGGTCATCGCGCAGAAAGAAGACCTTGGACCTACGGACAGGGCGAAAGCTCTGGAGTGTAGATAAGATCTATAGATTGTTAGTGTAGAGCTGACCGGACGGCCTAGTAACTCACTTAAGTCCACGTGGTTCAAATAGTCGGAGGCAGGACTTTTAGTACACCTGCTCATATAGTAGTGATATATGGAATATATAAGGTTTGTATTACTCCCGCGCTTCTTATCCAACAACGTGTGGAGTAGGTACGTTCCTAATTGCTGCGCCACTACCGGTCTGGCCGGTGTTATGATACATCTCCATGAGACGACCAGGCTATCTTACCGAGCATGTGTCGATATATAGAAGTACCGAAATGACCTTATAAACACACGAAGTGTAATATCGGAGGTACGTCTCAGGAGCGTTTTGAGGTATGGAATAGTGAGCAATTGTATATTATGTTGTAAGTTGAGATTTATGTTTCCTGTTAGAGTGTGTTTCACGTAGACATGTAGCAGAGATGTCAGTTATTATTGTCCATATATATCATATGAGCCAGACATCCCAGTATAGATTGTCGAGGTTAGGAGCTGATATTCATATCTAGTGAATCAACAGAAACACATCTACTAGGAAGAAACATATGATAATAGACATTTTGTGTTAATGCAGAGGAGTTAGAAGTATCATCCTGACCGTGACATCTTAAAAGAAAATAATAATTCTATTCTAATATTTTGTTATGTAATAACTTCGCTACAGATTATTCATTTCGATATATGGATCACTTCAGTTGGATCGGACCGCTGGCTGGGATGTTCTTTTGTTCATGCGTTTCTATTTAATTGTGGTGGTCTTGAAACACTCTATAATAAAGTATGTAGACCTGATAACCTATGCTAGTATCTCGTAAAAGTAAAAGTAGTACATAAAAATACCGTTTTTTGGAGAAAATATTCTAATTTTCTTTAATATATATCCTTTAAATTAGTGATAAGTTCAGCCGACGATAGGACAGATAGGACGAATAAGTTCCCCCTCGAATCGTACTCCCCCGGGTATAATATAGGCCGAGAAACTCTGACTCTATCCACCGTCTTGTTTACCCGTGTTAGTATTGTAGTTAGGTTTTAAATAAAAAATTCATACATATTTGGCATACCACTGCGTGCTTACCAACTCGGAGTTAAGTCAATAATGCATAATCTTCTGAAAATTGTTCAAAAAATAGTTTAAATAATAACATCGAGTAATATTTCAGTGAGTTTAATTTTTTAACAATCATGAAGTGTTGATCAATATTGCGTATTTTTTTTTTTTGTAGAAATTTTAAGTGTAGTGGGAAAAATGCTTCTTAACCATTCTTGACTTAAGTTTAATGATATCTATAATTTATAGTTTCTTTCTCATGCGTAGTTGTTTAGTGAGTTTTATGTTAGATGTATCGGATCCTGGCCTGAACGGGATGCTTGCGGACACAACAGGGGTATATATTGTAAATTGGTGAATTAGTTGGATGTATTGTTGTTCTACGTGGTCTGAGTTGGATTACCGGACAATAATCTATCTATATGCCTATTCGTATAGTATAGTCCTAATGATATTGGATTAATTGCCTGATCCCTACTAATATTCATATATTAGGAACCTTAGCTATTAGTATTGTTTAGATTATAGTACACCACTTAATTAAGAGGTATGTAATAATGTTTACTTATGAAATTAATTATGACGTAATTCAGTGAGAGACATATTCTCGTAGGAGGTATACGATTATAAACTTTACTATATGCTATATTAATAAACTTACTGTATAGTATTTTATATATATGCTATTTCTTAAGTTGATAAGTAATTATAATTATACTATTGAATTAGAGTATATGGTAGTATATATATAATATAATAAGATAGTTATGAGTTAATAATATGTATAGAAATTATCAATATTATTATAATATAATATCAACATAAGCTAACTTTCTCTCTTGGTTTATGATTATATTATAGATTATTATTAAATTTACATTACATAATATTTTAAAGATTTAATTTATTTATTATTATAATATTAATAATTTATATAATATATAATTATATTATTATATTTATATATATTTATATATGTTTATATATATGGCATTTATTTACTTTTTATTTAATATTTTATATTAAAATATATTACTATTATTATAAATTGTCACTAGTCTTTAATTATGATCTGAATAATACTCCATACTCTGACATACTTATTCTTAATATTAATACTTAAGATCTATAATTAGATAGTTAAGGTAATTTTTAATATATATAATCTATAATATTATAGATATATTATATATAATTATAATATTAATTATATAGATATATTTTATTTTTATTATTTATATATATGAATTATATTATGAAATATTGTATAATTTAAACCTTTTACTACTCATTATATAATCTAATAATGACAAATATACCCTATAATGATACAGTGAAAAGGTAAATACTATAATATTATTGAGAATATATCTTATAAGTGTAATAATCATATTATGTATCTGGTAATAATATAAAAATAAAAATAAAACATAAATTTTAAATTAAAATATAAAATTAAAAAAAAGATAAATAATAAACAATAAAATAAAAAAAAAATATATATATATAATTTTTTTTTATATTAATTTCTTTATTATATTAAATCTTTTTAAAATCTATATTATTATTGATATAAATATATATAAATTATTATAATATAATTATTAATATAATATATATATATTATAATAAATGTAATATTATAAATATAATTAATATATTAATAATTATTTATATTATTATATTATCGGTATAATATCAAGTCAATAATATTTGTAAACTTTTTTTATATAATTTGAGATTTTAATATCTATTTTTAGTAAATATGAGTTATATGTAAGTTATTATTATTTATTAGTATTTATTAGTAATTATGTATTATATATTATATATAATATATAGAATATATATTATATATATATTATCTCAAATAAATCAATTACAATACTAAGCGATAAAAGAATACATTTGGTAATCCTAGTAGTTCAATTTATAATTGGTATGAAAATTAGTTAATATAAAAAAAAATTAAAATAAATAAAATTATTAATTAATAATTGTAGATATATTAATAATAGAGCCTATTAGAGATACCTATGTATAATTGGTAACTCGTTAAATAATAATATAACTATCTTTATTATTTTACTTTTTATGTTTTAATAAACAAAAATACCCCAAGGTATACCGACTCAACCAGATGTCAGGATCGTGTCTCTCGGCCTTTATCAGGGAATACACGGTAATATTATAGTTAAGGGATCTGAGATCCACCCTCCGGTAAATCGCCGAGTAACTCACTCTGCTTTATGTGTAGTTTGTAGTGGCGCGGGGTAGCTCCTTCTCTGCTCGCCATCCCCTACCTCGGGTAGGAAAACGGCCCCCATGTGATTCACTGTCATCGTCTTCAATACCCTACAAAACTGCGTTCCTTTTACTTTATTAAGTAATCATTACAAATAATATAGATATCAATATGTCTATTATAGTATTGTAGATACTATTATAGTCTATGTAATAGATCTATATTGGATTTTTTATAATAACTTGACATGATTTATATTTATATTTCATTTGTATATTATATTTTTTATAATAGAGTATTTATATTTTATATTTGAGTAATTAATTTTCATTATTTGATGTCCCTTAGCTTTCCCAAAAAAAAAAGCCTTAATATTTAATATTTTTATTATTAGTAACATCAAATATCTATTTATTTATGAAATTTAATGTAATTACTAAGGATTCTATAAAATAATTATTCTCTTTTCGCAATTAAGCTATTGTACTTTTTAATATATTATTTTTTTATATTAATTATTTTTAATTTTCCGCACTCCAACACACTTACCAGCGTCACACTTGATGAAGCTCGTGTCAGTTAGTCTGTATCTGATTGTAGTTTTTGTATAATATGCCAGTCGGTGCCTTCATACACCACATAGCCAAAATTAAGTATCTTCATAATCCAAATCCATCAAATCCATCATCCTCCCACTTTCTTCCCCCCTAAGCCTGGTGGTCGTAGCTTAATAACAATATAATAAGAAACACAAGAATAGTATATAGGATAGAACACCAAGTCGCGACCGCACAGCTTACACTCTTTTTTTACCCTTTAGATGGGCCTCACATGCTGACGCGCTCTACCTAGAGCTTATACCCTTGAGCCGCGAACGGACCCTCCTTGGTACTCTCTGCACCAGATGTTGGAGGATTTCAATCTCATTGGCCGGAGTGTATTATGATGAGCTACTCAATACATATACTACAACCCTCCACCCTGTCCATATCCTATTAAATTGATCACAACTTTATTCTCGACCCCCGTGAGTCACTCCACTATTCACTCACTCTTACTAGTAATTACTTTATTGCTGCTCCCATCCCCTAGTAGATTTCTTTGGTATCATACGTGCAAGGACTGGAAAAGAG
>JABUQX010100469.1:0-5000 GCA_015478945.1 Trachelipus rathkii
CATTTATATTATTCACTCGATGTTTACTAAAAATATTTCAAAGTTTTTTAATAATTCGATTTTCTTATTTTATTATTATTATTATTTTATCTATGTACATTGACAATCAATCACGAGAAAACACAACAACCGCACTCCTTACAGCTACGAAACTGACCTCTCTCTGTAAAATGTGTTGAAATAACTACTTTAGGCCTAATTTAGGATAACCTTTTTGTACTCCGGGGCGATTTAGGCCTAATTCCAGGTAAAATATCTTTCAAACTGACCTTTTTTCTGTAAAATGTGGTGCAAAAACCTAAATTTAGGTCTAAATTTAGGCCTAATTTAGGATAGCCTTTTTGTAATCCCAGGCTGATTTAAGCTAATACCAGGTCAAAAGGTATTCCAGTATAGACAAGAATAATGTTATTGATTTATTTATAAATATATTTTCAAAAACTGAAAAACATAGGCTGGATCGGCTAAGATCCTTTAAGCAGGTAAGAAAGAAATGTTTTTCCTTTCCTGTGAGTGGACGGAGTAATCATTATCTCTATATGACTCGTATGTGATTGGTCGAGAATTATTTTATCGCTTTTTGGTTTTAGGTATGTAAAAACATGTTTTTTCATATCCTGAACCTTACCTGTGATTGGATGAAAATTATATTTGAGGATGCGTGTTTTAGACCCAAACTCATTTTAAATCATACTCGTTTTGGCTTTAAACGGTGCACAAGTTCTCTGATTTGTATAAAAGTGCTCTATTTTCCACTAAGTGTATATCATTGATTCACGCTTAACAAGGTATACCGCAATAACAAGACATTGTAGTGGGAAATCAAGATCCCGGAAGTAGGGTTTCATTCTTATATAAAAGAAAACCCGATGGATTTGAATTTTTCAAGTGTGCTACCCAATCACCATGTTATAATACCAAGCGTATTTTCATGAGTCCAGATGAATTACTTTGTATATGTAATCACACTGAAGAGTGGCTTACAGAATACTTTAAACCAAGCTCAGCTTTAAACTGGACCGAAACAGTTATTAGCCTGTGCGAAGAAACCAGCGATAAGCAACTTACTCTAGCATTTTATAAACATCAAAACATAATCAGTTTGGAAGTTAGATTATGGGAGAGAAATAATGAAACAGCAGTATTTGAACCTACATCATTTGGATTCTACATTTCAGGCCTAACGCAGATGAAATATATGTTAGAGGTACGTAAGCGAATGTTAATGCAGCTGAAGAAGACATATGTGTTATCTAATTACGTAACCGTAATTCATTACATGTTATACCAAGAATACTACGCATTTAAGAAAACCCTGATCGATGATCCTACGGTTATCTACTTAGAAAACAATGGCAAGAAAGTATTTATGCAGGTGACCCAGAATGTAAATATACTATGTTATCTGAGCGGGAACTTTTTACGTATGTGTTAACTGAAGGTATTACCGAGATACGAAACTATATCATCGATAATGATATAAATGATTGGCATATGTGCAAAGATTTAGAGAATTTTAATATAAAATAATCATAAACATTATGTGTAAAATGTATGTGGAAGTGTTATATATAATAATATTCCTGTATTATATTTAATGTGAACCTTATATATATATATATATATTATATATATTATATTTATATATATATATATATAATATATTATATATATATATATATATTATATATATATATATATTATATATAATATATATATATATATATATAACTGTATATATAATTATATTATATATATATATATATATATTATATATATTATATATATATATTATATATCTATATAGATATATATATTATATATTATTATATATATATATATATATATATATATTATAAAATCAATTGTAAATATATTTAACACTCTTGTATATATTTAATTTTATATTTATATATATATATATATATATATATATATATATATATTATATATATTATGTATATTATATATATATATATATATATATATATATATATATATATATATATATATATATATATAAATTATTGTAAGATAATGATTATTAAATTTCTAATTATATAGTAAAGTTTTATTATCCTTATTTTTACTTTCTTAAATAAATATTTACATGTATGTTAAGAGTTTAAATAAACGAACCCAGGTTCAGGATATGAAAACATGTTTTTTTACTACCTAAAACAAAAAGCGATAAAAATAATTTCTCGACCAATCACATACGAGGTCATAAGAGATAAGGATGTACTCCGTCCACTCAACAAGAAAAGGTTAAACTTTCCTCTTACCTGCTTAAAGGATCTTACCGACTCCGCAGCATGTTTCAGTTTCGAAATCTTATTTATAAATAATATAACATTGCTTCTTGTTATATGGAATTCTTTTGGACCTGGTATTAGGCTTAAATCAGCCTGGGATACAAAAAGGCTTGTCCTAAATTTAGGCCTAAATTTAGACCTAACGTAGTTATTGCACCACATTTTACAGAAAAAGGTCAGTTTGAAATATATATTTTGACCTGGAATTAGGCCTAAATCGCCCGGGGATACAAAAAAGGATTATCCTAAATTTAGGCTAAAGTAGTTATTTAACACATTTTTACAGAGAGAGGTCAGTTTCGTATCTGCAAGGAGTGCGGGTTGTTGTGTTTCTCGTGATGGATTGTCAATGTACATAGATATAATAATAAAGAAAAAAATGCCGAATTATTTAAAACTTTGAAATATTTTTAGTTAACATCGAACGAATAATATAAATGTAAGTTGACATAAGTTGTTATTTTTTAAATAAGAACTTAGAAAAGATTTTAATAAAATACATGTTATGTTTAGCAGAGAAGAACTTATTTTGTTCTTTTTATACTTATTACATGGCTAAGGATGATGCTAAAGCAGTAAGTCAATAGAACAAAGCGGGAATAGCTTGGTGTAGAGGGGTGCTAGGGGCTGAACCTTACTGATTTAACTGAATTTTATTGCTTTAAGGATAGTAATATATTGTTTTCTAAAATAAAATTTCATAAAATTTTAGTAAAAGTTATTTTAAAACTTGATAGTTTTATAAATTTTATAAACAAAAAGTATTAACAGTTAATAATATTTCTTTGTTTCAAAAGATAAGTATTGATTTTATTATGAAGTTTAAGAAACTTTGAATAATTTTTAGTTATAATTTGAATGAAGTAATATAAATGTAAGCGTGTTTCAATCTAAAACATAAAATAGTTTTAATAATTAATACGTTATATATTGGTGTAAGTTGCTGTGTGCGTGTGGTGTGTGGTGTGTGCGTGTTGCGTCGTGTAGTAATCTGCGTTGTGAGTGTAAGTAAATCTGTGTGTGTCTGTGTAGTAAATCTGTGTGTGTGTAAGTAAATCTGTGTGTGTAAGTAAATCTGTGTGTGTGAGTGTAAGTAAATATGTGGGTGAGTGTAAGTAAATTGTGTGTGAGTGTAAGTAAATCTGTGTTTGAGTGTAAGTAAATGTGTGAGTGTAAGTTAATCTGTGTGTGAGTGTAAGTAAATCTGGTGTGTGACTGTGTGTGTGTGTGTGTGTGTGTTGTGTTGTGTGTGGTGTGTTTGTGTGTGTTGTGTGTGTAAATGTGTGTTCTAATAATTAATAACAATAGGCATGAAGTACAATAACACTAAGTATAATAATAAAAATAAAAATAAAATAATAAAAATAATAAAAATAATAAAAAATAAAAATAATAATAAAATAAATAAAAAGTATTAAAACAAAATAAAAAACATAATGTTAATAATTAAAAGTTAATAAATATATGAGTTAAAGCAGTAAAACATATGAGTTAAAGCAGTAAAGCAGAAAGTTAAAGCAGTAAAGCAGAAAGTTAAAGCAGTAAAGCAGAAAGTTAAAGCAGTAAAGCAGTAAAACAAAAGCATTCTAATCCCTTAGGTGTTAGGTAACACCTCTATTGATTTACTGATTTACTGCTTTAAGGTATGTAATGTATGTGAGTTAAAGCAGTAAAGCAGTGAGTTAAAGCAGTAAAGCAGAAAGTTAAAGCAGTAAAAGCAGTAAACAAAAGCATACTAACCCTTTGTTGCTATGGTTAACACCTCTATTTGATTTACTGATTTACTGCTTTAAGGTATGTAATGTTGTGAGTTAAAGAGTAAAGCAGTTAGTTTTAAAGCAGTAAGAGAAAGTTTAAAGCAGTCAAAGCAGTAAAACAAAAGCATACTAATCTCTTAGGTGTTAGGTAAACTCTTATTGATTTTCTGATTTTACTGCTTTAAGGTATGTAATGTTAATAAATATGTGAGTTAAAGCAGTAAAACATATGAGTTAAAGCAGTAAAACATGAGTTAAAGCAGTAAAACAGTAAACAAAAGCATACTAATCCCTTTGTTGTTAGGTAACACCTCTATTGAATTTACTGATTTACTGGCTTTAAGGTATGTAAAAGTTTATGTTTTTAATACATATTTTCGTAGCAATTGTAGTAAAATAAAATGATTATAATATCAGACATCTGGATTTTTTCTTCTTACATACAATTTTTAAAAATTTATAAATTAAAAAAGTAGTTAAGTAAAAAGTATTAAGTAAAAAATAATGTTAATCAAATATATGTGTAATATCAGGTCTGTAATGAAGTTACGTTTTAGGTTCGCCGGAAATGTTTTTAATAAAAATGTTTAAGTTTGAAATAAAAATAAATGACTCATAGTATATTTGACAAAGAAATTCTTGAAATGTTAAGTATGAATAACAAATGGAATGACTTATAGTTATATATTTTTCATTCGCTGCGGGAATATTGCCTCTTGCGGGGCGCACGCGCGGCGGGACGCGGCGGGGCGGGGACGCGGCGGGTCGCACCTGCGGTTGCGGGGTTTGTCAGCCTTCGCGTGGAGGGCGCATGCGGCGCCCTGATGGTACGCTTATGAACTAGGGGAAGACATCAATATTAGTTATGTTCTTTGGTGTAGGTAGAAAAGGCTAGAAAAGGTTAGAAAATGTATCAATGCTGCGGCAT
>JABUQX010100469.1:25000-29762 GCA_015478945.1 Trachelipus rathkii
GACGCGTTGGCAGTGTAAAACTTACTCGCGCTGAGCGTGAGTAAGTTATATATACTATATTATATATATATATTATATATAAATATAATATATATATATATATTATTATATATATTATATATATATATATATATATAATATATATATATATATATCTATCATATATTATATATTATATAATTATAATATATATATATATATAATTTATATATATATATATATATATTTATTATTATATAATATATATTATATATATATAATAATATTATATATATATATATTATATTATATATATATATATATATTAAATATATTATTTGCTCCTGGTTTTAATAAAGGATATATATTATCCTATAATATTATATAATATATATATATCATATATATATTATATATATATATTATAATATATATATTATTATATATATTATATATGACAATGTTCCTAAGTGGATTATAAAGAAAAAATGGGGTTTTGAGATTATTTGATTTGAGGGATTTTTTTCGAATTTCCTCAATTATTCCATTAAATAAAACGAATTGTAATTTTTGGTCAGTGTCTAAAGCTGACATCTTGTAACTCGAGAACGGCAGCACCTACATTAAAACAAATTATATATTTGGAATCAGCGGAAAATTTTATAGAGGGGTTTTTATTTTTTTTATTTTTTTTTTTTTTCTTTTATTCATCGGAAATATTTAAAAAAAAAAATTTTCCCATTTAGGGGGCTCGAGCCGACGGGGGAAAGAGGGGGACGAAGTCCCCCCCTTCGTCCACCGTGAGGCCGAGAGACCCCGACTCTTGCCATCTTTGCGGTTTACTTTAAGTGGCTATTTATAAGCAGTTGACTCCAGAAGCGAAAATCAAAAATTTGTGTATCGTTATTTTAATAATCTTAGGGTAAATACATTAAATTTTTTGGTAACCTAACCTAATATTATCGGAGTTAACTGCTTATAAATGTCCGTTAGAGTAATACCAAAGTGTAAAGGGAAGTAAAATTATTCTTTTTTTTAACTAAAGGAATACCATAGGGTAAACCGCAAAGATGGCAGAAGTCGGGGTCTCTCGGCCTCCGGTGGACGACGGGGGACGACTCCCGTCAGGGGAATAAATGAAAAAAAAAAAAAAATTTAAAAACCCCTCCTTGAAATTTTCCGCTGATTCCAATTATATAATTTGCTTTACTGTAGGTGCTGCCGTTCTCGAGTTACATGATGTCAGCTTTAGACACTCTGACCTAAATTTTATGTTGAGATGAATAAGTTTAATCTATAGTTAAAGTAACATTATATATTATATTATATATATATATATATATATTATATATTATATATATATATATATATATATATATATATATATATATATATATTATATATATATATAATATATATATATATATAAATATGTATAATATTTATACTATATATTATATAGAGTATATATATGTTTTATTAATATATTATATATATATATATATATATATATATATATATATATATATATATATATCACACCTTCTCTCCCCAAGACTGGGGTTAAGGTGCGATCTATGCACCGGAAACTGAAAAGTAGTAGAAGAATATGACACAAGTTGAAAAGAAAGCCCAGCCTTACCGCCCCCTTTATACCTTCTAGTGAGAACTGGTCGCAGTAAGAAAAATCCACCCTAACCCTTCACGGGACCGCGACTAACTCCTCATATGAATTCTCGTCAATGTAGGCCTCATCCCTTGGCCCAGGTGGGCCACAACCATACCCCCTCACAAAACCACGACATTACTTCTATTTCTTTCTTACTTCTTCTTCTTTCTTCTGGCCTCTGCCAAACTCACATTCCTCTCCTCCAGGCATTCCTTTACTGACTCAATCCACTTTTTCTTCGGTCTCCTATCAGGTCGATTATCGATTCGCTATTAATTGCACTCACCACTATACATCCGCTTAACCAACCGACTATCAGCCATTCTTTCCACATGACCAAACCATCTTAATGTACTTTCATTTATTCTCTTATTTACTCCTTTCTTCAGACCACACATCTCCCTAATGCATTCATTCCTCATTATCAATTCGTCTCACACCTAACACACCCATAAGATTGTAAATCTAAATTCATTATACTTTAGATCTATCCTCTTATTCCAGACCATAGTTTCACTACTATATATTAACCTCATGTAAGACCCTAGCGTACTCAAGACTTAGTCCCTTTACATCCACCAAAGATTTAATTGCACCAGCAACCTTCCTACCATTCACAACTTTCCTACTACACTCTGCATCATCCATTCCCTTTTCATCCAACATATATCGTAGATATTTAAACTCAGACACTTGCTCCAGTTGCTCACCATCCAACATAACTTCACACCGAGGACTACTACACTCACAACCATACCCTTACCCTTATCTATGTTTACTTTCAAACCCCTCCTTTTATTCACCCTGCCAAACCCCTCTACCAATCTTTTCAAAATGTTTTCAGATTCGCCGCAAAAAAACAAATTATCCGCATATAAAAGGTAGGGTTCCCTCCAATCTCTTCCATTCTCCATCATTCTAACACCTTTCCCTGCCACCTCCACCTCTAATTCTTTCATAACCCCATCCATATTCAAATTGAATAACCAAGGAGACATAACACATCCTGCTCATCCGCCTATTAATATTAACAATCACTTTTCGACTCCATTTTATTCTTACACCGCTTCACTTCGTCCCATATGTAAATACTTTTCGATCATTCAGAAGCCTACCACCAACACCATTTATCACTAACATCTGCTACAGAGCTTCCCTATTAATTATATCATACGCCTGTTGCAAATCCATAAAACCTTAATACAATTCATTCTTCTTCACACTCATTTTCTCAATCATTTTCCTTCAACTGTAAAAGATTATCAACAATCCGCATACACTTCTAAACGCACCTTGTTTCTTTTTCAACCAATCAGTTTTCTTCAGTCACTCGGCATATATCTTCCCTACAACACTCAATAAACTAATTCCCCTATAATTCCTACAGTTACCATTATCCCCTTTATCCTTATATAAGGGTACTATTACTGCTCTTCTCTAATCCCTCGGAACTATACCCTCCATAAAAGCTTTTGTTTACAAACAACCAAATCCGTCTATCATCATCTTCCTCCGTTTTTGATCATTTTCATCAGTAATTTCATCTATACCTTGCAGACTTACCATTCCTCAATTTCCCTCACTCTACCATACCTCCTCTTAACTAATGATCTCGTCCCAGTACTTATTTCTAGTAATCAAGATGTATCTCGCCCGACTATACAATCCCTGAAAAATTTTATGTTAATCCAGGATAAGAAGGAAAAAACTTATATGAAATATTTCACTTTTTAAAATTTTTTTTTTTGAAAATATTGATATATTGATATATACTATATATATATATATATATATATAATATATTTATTTTTATAACATATTTATATATTCTTTTTATATCTATATTATTAATTTCTTACATATTATGTATTTTTTTATATATATATATATATAATATAATATATATATATATATATAGTATTATATATATATATATAATATATATATATATATTATATATTATATATATATATATATATATATATATAATATATATATATATATATATCTATATTATATAATATATATATATATATCATATTATATAATACCCTCACTGGATTTAACATCCACACATACTTCAACATCTTCTCCCCAACACAAAATCAATCATCCTATTCACTTTTATACCATCTCTATACAACTAGTATACTTATGAATACTTTGTGTTTAAGGGAAAATATTATATTATATACAGCAATACCTCTCTCCTCCGAATCAATCACCTTACCCTACCATTCTCATACACTACACACACAATATAATATATTATATATATATATATATATATATATATTAATATAATATTATATATATATATATAAGTATATTATATAATATATAATATATATATATATATATTTATATATATATATATATATATATTA
This sequence comes from Trachelipus rathkii, assembly GCA_015478945.1. Taxonomy (NCBI): domain Eukaryota; kingdom Metazoa; phylum Arthropoda; class Malacostraca; order Isopoda; family Trachelipodidae; genus Trachelipus; species Trachelipus rathkii. The sequence goes on from JABUQX010100469.1 coordinate 29,036, forward strand.
TATACACATATATATATATATATTGCAATATTGCTACATTACTTAGTTACAATTGAACTTACATCTAGTGTAATGTACTCCTTGAATGAATTAGTTCTTAAAAATCGAATATCATCTGCCAGGTCCTCCTTTATTTTTCCTCTTAGGTCTGATTTTATAATGCGAAGAGCAGAATGAAAAAACCGTTCAACGCTAACTTGCGTTGGAAGTATTTCTTGTACAATATCTGGATACTTTTCGATGGACTCTTCTAATTTAAGCATCGAGGTTAGTAGTATATTTTTTGCACTTTATTTACAATTAAGAAATGCAATAGTTTTCAAACAAAGAGCTCAAAATTGGCTACACTAAAAGCAAGCTACCCTCATTTGCGCTACGTTTCATCTCAAGAAAGTAGCTGATGTTATTCCAGCCTTCTAAAGACTCAGACTTCTCCTCTCGCTTCCCCCAACCATTTAACGAATATTCCTTTCCTTTTTAAAATGCGCTTTTATTTAGCAGGTAAATTAATAAATAAAAATAACTATTTCATTAAAGTTCACACCTCACGGGTTTAGCCCTCTTCAAGCCAAAAAATTGTTGCAAGCAACATTTTGTAACAGTCCGGTTTTCAAGCTTGAACGTTCAGGTTAGGGTTTTTTTATAGGTGGTGTTCGTTGTTGTAGACAGATTTTAATGCTGGAGCCGAATTTCGGAGGTTTTAAACTGAACTCAGCGGTTTAGCCCG
>JABUQX010100470.1:10000-15000 GCA_015478945.1 Trachelipus rathkii
CCGGAGCTCGTCGAATCCGGGATTCGAATCCGAATCCGGATTTCGGATTCGCCCATCACTGATATATATATATATTAGTATATATATATATATATATATATATATATATTATATAATATATATAATAATATATATATATTATATATATATATATATATATATATATATATATATATATCGCTTTGTAGGATAACATGCCACTTAGGTGGATGTCACCAGAGGCTATCAGAAAAAAGATCTTCAGCATCCAAAGTGACGTGTGGGCGTACGGAGTCACCCTCTGGGAGATGTTTACCTTCGGGGATACGCCATACCCAGGCATAAGGTTGGATCGAAATTTCGCTATTGCTCTTCAGAGAGGAATGAGATTGGAAAAGCCAAGATATTGTAATGATGAAATGTGAGTTACAATCGCTACAATTTCTTCTTCTTCTTCTTTTTCTTCTTCTTCACTTTGAAATTGGCAATTTCATTGTTCTATAAGCCTTACTCTTAAAATCTGATTTGTCATTGGTCGTTGTTATCGATGCTTTATTAGTATTGTTATTATTATTATTATTATTATTATTATTGTTATTATTATTATTATTATTATTATTATTATTATTATTATTATTATTATTATTATTATTAATTAATATTTATTTAAATATTGCGAGAAATTACCTTGTTATTATATATATATTATATATATATAATATAATATATATATATTATATTATATTATATAATTATATATATATATATTATATAAATATATTATATATATTATATATATATATATATATATATAATATATATATATAATTATATAATATATTGTTTTATATATATATATAAATAAATATAAGAATAATTTTATTCTAAAATTAATTAATGCATATTTTGTTAAAAGTGTGGAGCGCATAATCTTCGATTTTCGTTAGTTCTTTATTCTGATTGGAATGAAAGATTGTTATTTCTTAAGAATATTGTAATATCAAAGAATACAAACGCACGGTCCCTTTTTCATGCAGACGTTTTATGTTATATATTTTATTTAGACCTGTATTTTAATTTGATAAATGCATACATTAACATAATGGAGCAACACGTTTAAGTATTTTATTTCGGCTCATAATCTTAATCTATGACAATCAAATTTTAATAAACTTTTAAATATGCTTTTTTTTCATCTTTTCCGTTTTTTATGTTGTTGAACCAAGGGTGTATATAGTTGGTTACTTTGTGATGCCTGCCATATGGTCTCGATCATTTTTTATTATATGTTTAGATGGTGTATTTTTTCGTAAGCAGATGCTTTTGTTTTGTGGTTTGTTACAAAAGTTATGTAATAATTTTGGTTTTAAAAATTAAATATGGTGATATAATTTTCGAAGTTGTGATATTGCTATATTATTTATTTTAATGGTTAATGTAATTAAGTTTGTGTTTCTCAAAGAAATTGTGATTAAATTATATTTCATATGTGCATAAATATATCAAGGTGTGTCGTCTGTATCTATGCACTTGTAAAGATTTTGCAGCCGATATCATTGCTAGATGTTGCTTGCAGGTAAGCGTTTATTTATTGTAATTAATTTTCGGCACTTTTTTTCTCGCTTCACTGATTAAAATTTTGTTTATTATGATTTTGCGTTTGTTTCACTTCACTTTTGTATATCAATGTTTGTTTGCAAGAAAGAGATATTTATTTTGTATTATGCATTTCTTTTTTGAATTTTAGAAACAGTTGTAGAAAGCATCAGCTGATTTCTTACTATTTGGTCACAGTGACAAATCGACGTTTTTTGTAAATTCTAAATTTAAATAATTTTCAAGTAAAAGTTTAAGATTACCTTTCATATCGATCAGTCTATATATTTTTGTTAATATATTTAGGTTTTCGGTTTATACAATATTTTTGGCACATCGATAATTTTATTGTATTTTATATTATACATAAATATATATGGCAAAGATTTGTTATAAATTTAAGGTTAGAAATATTTTGTTGTAATTTACGCTGTTTTGTTATATATATTTTTATGCACATATAATATTACATATACATGTATATATATATATATATGGTCGTTGATTTATATTGCAAGAGTTATTTAAGCATAGAATAATTTAATATTTGGTACTGTAGTGTTACCCATGCGGTGCGCATGTAAGTGGATATCTACGGACATCTAATTATATGTTCATGGATGTGTAAGACTTTATTCTGTATAAAAGCAGTACATATTTATTTTTTTTTATTAAAGTATTCTTAAAGTTATCCCAGTGGTTTTCTTGTGTGTTTCCAAAGGTAGTTTGCTTTCTTATTTATTTAAATATTCAGATAACTATTATTTTAGGTCTCAAAGACACTGATTTCATGATCAAAACATTGATCATAATAACAGGTAAATTCACTGATAACGAGTATTATTGACTGGCCGGTTCTCATATAAAAACAAAGAACCCGTTCGACCGTTGTTTCACTTGAAGGACCTTCAGGGAGATACGTTGGTGAGTTTTTGAAGTATAGAATTTTCATTGCAATATTGCACAGGCCGATAACTCATTCGACAGGAGGTCTGAATACTGTTACGATACAGGTCCGAGAATTTTTAGTAAGTGTTATTGGATGGTTGTTTTGTCACGGGGGCCTGGCCAAGGAATTATTTATTCTGCTAGAAGAGTGAGTTTATGACATTACAATTTATTATCTTTTCAACCACCCCATTACATTTAAATTGGGCGTTCCTGTCTCGGGATTTTATTTTATAACCACCCAGTCATTATTCGTTATCATTGAATTGCTTGTTGTGAATTTATGTTGCCATATTATATATATATATATATAATAATATTATATATATATATATATATATATATATATATATATATATTTATATATTATACATATATATATATATATATATATATATAAACAAAAATATATATATATATATATATATATATATATATATATATATATATATATATATATATATATTATAATATATATATATATATATATATATATATATATAATATATATATATATATAATATTATATATATATTATAATGTATATACTATTGTATCGTTTTAAACCTCTGTTTTTTTGGATGTTAACATCATTCAAAAAATCGAAATGAAAAGAGAACGTTTCTTGTCATGTTTTCTGCATATTCCTCAACAGAGCATAGTTCTGTAACCATGTCTTCTTTAATTGATTATAGTATATATATAATATATATATATATATTAATATATATTATATATATATATATTAATATATAATATATTATATATATATATAATATATATATATATATAATATATTATATATATATATATTATATATATATATATATATATATATATATATATATATATATATTATAATAATATATAATATATATATTATATATATACTTTAAAGTTCACCCTCACGGGCAATAGCCTATTCAAGGTAGGGGAACTTCTACTAAGTAATTTCTACCTAGGATCCGAACTAGGATTCGAACCCGCGACTTTGCCATGCGACTCCGTTTGTAAATATCTATGCAAGATGATTATAAAAAGACCACGCTGTTAAGTCCGCTGGGATAATAATAATGATAAAGGATTGCTTTTTAATTATTATTATTATTATTATTATTATTTTTAATTACAATTTTAATAATTATAATTATAAATTATAATTTATAAATATAATTTTTATTATTTTTGTCTTATTATGATTAATTATTAATTATTTATTAACTGAAGCAAATTTCACTATTTATTAGTAATATTATTATTTTATTATTATTTTTATTATTATTTTATTATTTTATTTATTATTATTATTTATTATTATTTATTATTTATTATTATTTTATTTTAATTATTATTATTTACTTAATTATTTATTATTAATATTAAATAATTATTATTAATTATTATTAATTATTTATTATTATTATTAATGTATTATTATTTATTATTAGTTATTATTATTTATTAATTATTATTTATTATTTTTTATTATTTTTTATTATTTTTTACTATATTTTATTATTTTTTTTTATTTTTTTTTTTATTATTTGTTATTATTTATTATTATTTATTAATTATTTATTTTTATTTTTTATTATTTTTATTATTTTACATTATATTATTTATTTTTAATATTTTTATTATTTTTATTATTTTTATTATTTATTATTATTTATTATTATTTATTTAATAATTTATTATTATATTTATTCTTATTTATTATTAATTTATTAATTTTTTAATTTATTATTATTTATTTATATTATTTTTTTAATTATTATTTATTAATTATTTTTTTTATTAATTATTTATTATTTATTATTATTATTTATTATTTAGTTATTTATTATTTATATTATTTATTATTATTATTTTGTTATTTAATTATTTATTTATTTATTATTTAATTATTATTTTATTATTTATTATTTTTTTTATTATTTATTTATTTATTATTTATTTTATTATTTATTATTTAGAAGTTATTATTTATTATTTATTAATTATTTATTATTGATGTTGATATTGAATATTGAATATTATTATTATTATTATTATTATTATTTATTATTATTATTATTATTATTATTATTATTATTATTATTATTATTATATTATTAATAATCATTATTATTATTATTCGTAGCAATTTACTTTCTTCATATTTTAAATGATTTGAAAACTATTTTGAAAGAAATCTTTTATGAAATTCTAAAGATGGTTTTTTGGTAATTTCAATCTATGTAAAATATGCCTTATAATTTAAGACTGTGGGAGCTTTGAAAGTTGAGATTCTTTCTTTTTATATTTTTAATTTGAAGCTCGATTTTTTTTATTCCCTTGAAGAAATATTTTGCAGGGTTATGACATTTTTGTGAATTATTGCATTTGAATGTAGTTTTGCATAAGTTCCTTCTGATTTAAAATAAAATTTAATTTTTGTACGAGGTTTGTAACAAGACATCGTCCCTCATATATAA
>JABUQX010100470.1:20000-33610 GCA_015478945.1 Trachelipus rathkii
AGATGACGAGGATTTAACAAGTTGGTCTGTGTTTAACACGCGAAACCCGTAGTTAGTCCTTAAATTTGATTATTATTTGTAGTCTTTTTTAATTTAACGCCAGTGGTATATGCTGGGCCCTTCTGACACCATTTTTGGTATTTAAATCATCTTAATACTTTCTACGGAGTGGTATAAACTTTCCTGCCGATGTTTCTAACATAGAGTTTTTTGCATACGCAGACTTCAGATTTTGTCAACTTTATGTGTTACAATTATATATATATATATTATACTATATATATATATATTATATATATATATATATATATAATATATATATATATATATATATATATATATATATATATATATATATATATATATATATTTATATATTTATTATATATGTAAAAAAAATATATATATATTTATATATTATATATTATTTATATAATACTTCCGCTGCAAATATATATATATATATAGTTGTCAGTTCTGGTTATATTATTATCAGTTATATGGTCACCACTTGATATGATATCCTATTATCTGGTATGACAACTATATAGCGACGGAGGATGATCAGCCTGTATGTCGCGATGTCAGTCTGTTCCACTTCAGGACAAGCCGTCGACTGGTTCGGATTAAGTCCGGCTAAGGCAAAGGCGGTCGAAGGTTGTCGGAGAGGGTATGCTGATCTGCACGAGCTCGTTGGCTAAACAGGAGGCTGGGTGTTCTTCTGGCCAACTCTGGGACAATCTGGAAGGGACAGAGAGTATATAAAATACTCTCTGTATTTATCTCTATGACAGGTAACCTCAGCGGCTACCTGCGAAATTATCTCTTTAGTAGTTAAACTACTTTTTAGGTGGCAGACTAACTGGAGGATCTCGGAGGTCAGGCGAAGATGTCACCATCCACCGACAGGAGAACCTCTTGAAGATCGTCCAAAGGGTTCTTGGTAACCCTGAGGAGGTTTCTAAGCCTCTTGGTAGGCTCAGAGAGAGGGAGAGAAGTAGGGCCAGTCGGAGATCTTGTAGTCCAACTCCGGGGGAGAGACGAGGTAGCCCAACTTCTTGTAGAGAGACGTGGCAGTTCAACTTCTAGTAGAGAGACGAGGGAGTCCAACTTCTTGTAGTTTCTTCTTCTTCCTGGCTTCGTAGGTCGGATCTGATATTTCAGCTTATTGTTCTATATTAGCAAATTATCTCTTAGTGGTAGCAAAGCGCTACGAATTATCTCTTTAAAGGCTAATAAGACAAAAGCGAAACAACAGATTATTTTTTTTTAACGAAAAAGTCGTACAAAGTTATAATAAAAAAAGTTACATATATAATAATCAAGTTTTTATACAAATATTATTACTATTTACATTTGACCAATTTATAACTTTTATTTTTATTTTTATTATAATATTTTATATACATTTAAAAAAAATTATATTTTATGGTCTAACTTTTCTAAAAATGGATTTTTGTAAATATAATAAAATGAAACATTGCCGAAGCTATCGGTAGATGGCGTTTGCCTTCACATTCTGAACATAATATAAACACAAGTTGAATATAAACACCAGATGGAGTTTATTGTTAAAAGTTCATTATTATTGCTTAAAACTAAGTTTTTTTTATAAAATATATATATTTTTATCAAATATTGATAATATTTATAATATAATATAACAAATGTAATATTTTTAATATACAACTTTTAATTAATAACATCTGAATAAGGAAAATAAGTCATTTTTAAATTTAATAGACTTTGTGATATTTGTTACTTTTGCTTTTATGGTTTATTCTAGAAATATTTTCGTTTGGGGAAACTAACTTAAACACTTCACTATATATTTACTTCCCCACCAGAACACGGAGTGGCTTCCATCCTGAAGCGGAACCGGTGCTGAGGGGAACACTTAAAGAAAGGGACTGAGTGGATTCTATCCTGAATCGGACTCTATTAGGAAATGTGTATTTCTTTTTTTTTTTTCTTTTTTTTTTTATATTTGATATAATCACTAAAAGGGGCACTGAGTGGCTTCTATCCTGAAGCGGACTCTATTAGGGAGTGTTTATTTCTTTTATTATTAGTATTTTATGTAATCACTAAGAGGGGCACTGAGTGGCTTCTATCCTGAAGCGGACTCTACGGGGAGGGTTTCGTCTAGTAAGGGTAGGAATCCTTAGGACATCAGCGACGTCAGGGACATCAGGAACATCGGCGGCGTCAGCGACATCAGGATCATCAGGGTCATCAGAGACATCAGGAACATCAGGATCATCAGGGACATCAGAGACATCACGATCATCAGGGACATCAGGATCATCAGGGACATCAGGGACATCAGGATCATCAGGGACATCAGGATCATCAGGGACATCGGGATCATCAGGGACACCAGAGACAGTAGGATCATCAGGGACATCAGAGACATCAGGATCATCAGGAATCGTTGACGTTACCGTTTCCATAAAAGCAGGTTTTAAACGGCTAATTGAGACTACTGTAGTTTGACCATTCCTGAGTTCTATCTTGAAACAATGTGGCATTCGTTGAAGGACTTTGAAAGGACCACTATAGGGAGCTTCTAAGGGTTTTCTGATCCTATCAGTCCTTAGGAAGACATGAGAACAGGTCTTGAGTGCCTCCGGAATATATGAAGAATTGTTGAAGGAGTGAAAAGTAGGAAGGTCTCTAAAGTCCAATTCTTTCATGTGGGCGATAAATTTCTTCATAAAAGAATCCATTTCTTGTTTGTTGTTAGGAGAAGATTGAAGAATGTCCATAGGACAAAGTGGAGTTTTTCCAGTTACTGCTTCAAAGGCGGAATAACCGGAATCGTTTGGAATGCATCTGAGACCAAGTAGAGTGATGGGTAAAGACAGAAGCCAGTTTTCTTTACGTGCCATCAAGGCAGTCTTGAGAGATCGGTGAAACCTTTCTATCTGGGAATTTGTTTGTGGGTGGTAAGAGGTTGTTCGAAGACGATGGAAACCAATCATATGTGACAACTCACTGAAGAACTCGCTTTCGAATTGAGGACCTCTGTCAGAAATCACATAGAGAGGAACACCGAATCTGGATATCCACTGCATAAAAGCATAGGCAACAGATTTTGCTGTAGTGTTTGTAATTGGGAAGGCTTCAGCCCATTTTGTGTTTCGGTCGATGCAGGTAAGTAGATAGCGAAAAACTGGAGAAGAAGATCCACAAAATGCTGAAGGTGAAAAAGGACCCACTATATCTATATGAACTGTTTCGAATCTTGAAGAAGGAATTTCTAATGGAGTGACCGTTGTTTTGGTGTGACGATGAACTTTAGACAGCTGGCACTGCTCACAAGTGCGTACAAAAAGCCTAATGTCACGATCCATACAAGGCCAAAAATATCTTTTCTTGATCAGTCGTAAAGTACCTTTGATACCAGGATGGGACATTTGATGCAACGTATTAAATATTTGAAGGCGAGCTGGCTTCGGAAGAAATGGTCTGGGAAAAGAAGTAGAGGTATCGCACCATATCTTGAGGTTGTCCTGCAGGGGATAATTATGAAGACGATCATGATAGGTCTTGATTTCTTCATCTTTTTCTTGAAGGCGAGCTATTGCAGGCAAATCGACAGCGTCAACTGATACCGAATGAATCCGGGAAAAAGTGTCGGCCACCATATTGTCTGCTCCTCTGATATAACTTGCTGTAGAAATATATTCTGTTAGTACTGAGAGATGTCGCTGTTGACGATCACTTTTTGCAGGATTTTTGGAGTAGAAAGCGGAAACAAGAGGTTTGTGATCTGTGCAAAGGGTGACGACTCTTCCCTCTAACATGTGTTTAAAATGAAGGACAGCATAATATGCTGCCAAAAGTTCTCTGTCGAAAGCAGAATATCTTCTTTGGGGATCTGATAACTTCTTGCTGTAGAAGTCAATGGGAACAGGTTGACCATCAATCATCTGGTGTAATGCTGCTCCGATTGAAGTCTGACTGCTGTCAGTTACGAGTTGTAAATGTGAGACATTAGGTAAAGAGAAAGGGAGTGTTAGGGCATTTTGAAGAGCTTCCTTAGTATCTTGAAAAGCTGTCACTTCTTCTGGAGTCCATTCAAGAGATTTATCCTTGGGATGAAACTTGGCTTTTTCAGATAATGGGAAGACGATTTTGGCAAAATTAGGGATAAATCTTCTGTAGTATCCTAACATCCCAAGGTATCTTCGTAGAGATGCTGAATCGCACGGTAGAGGAAAACTTGAGATGGATTCTTTCTTTTCGTTGGGAGGACATAGTCCTTCTGAAGACACGGTGTAGCCGAGAAAATTGAGTGAAGATTGATTAAATTCACATTTTTCTAAAGAGATTTTAAAACCATTTTCTTGGAGGAGTTTAAAAACTTGTTTCAGATGATTTTCATGTTCAGTTTTGGATGTAGAAAAAATGAGACAATCGTCTAAATAGGTAAACACGAAGGGAAGGTCTCTGAAGATGGAGTCCATTACTCTTTGAAATGTAGCTCCCGCATTCTTTAAACCAAAAGGCATAGATAAAAATTCGAAGAGACCAAACGGAGTGATGACTGCTGTTTTCTCTATATCTTCTGGTCTAATGGGGATTTGGTGATAAGCCTTTTGAAGGTCAATCTTGGAAAATATGGTAGAGTTATGCAGGCGTTGAGATAGGCTCTGAATGTGTGGAATGGGATATCTATCCTGTTTTGTTATGCTGTTAAGGGCTCTGAAATCCCCACAAGGTCTCCATGTTCCAGGTGTTTTCTTAGGCACGAGGTGTAAAGGAGACGCCCATGCAGATTTACTTGGCCTCACTATTCCACTTTTTAGAAGAATGTCAAATTCAGCTTTTGCCGCCTTTAACTTGTCGTCAGGTAATCGGCGAGCTCTGGCAAAAACTGGGGTTGAATCACCAGTTTCTATGTAGTGTTTTGGTCCATTATCTTTAATTACTAGATTGTTGATGTCTATAGGTGAAATTAAGGACGGGAACTCTTGTAGGAGTGAAGTTATGTCTGTATTTTCACCTTGAAGTTGAGCGTGAAGAGATGGTACCTCCTCAGAGGTTATTTTCAACGGAGCTAGAAGAGTAGTATAAGTATCTTGCAGTGTTCTTTGTCCACAGTCAATTAGGAGACCAAAATTGTGAAGAAAATCCATTCCAATAATAGGCATAGTAATTTCTGCTACTATAAATGTCCAGGTGAATTCTCTTCTTAATTTTGGTATACTGATATTTGCTACAACTTCCCCATGACACTTTATGGGCGAGCCATTGGCTGCGGAACAAGTGACGTTTGAAGGGTGCAGCGTCATGTTAGAGACCATGTTATATGGAAGGCTAGATATGCTGGCTCCGGTATCTAGTAAAAACTGGTGCATGGTGCCAAAAATCCGTACATCTATTGTTAACTGCGAAGTTGACACGGCACAAATGTCAACTTGCTCCTTTAGTTTTCCGACGGAGTTGGGGATGCTGCTCTTGATGGAGGTCTAGAATTAGGTAGGATGTTTAGTCCCGTTTTGTTTGGCCATGTACACCATGGTTTACAGCTTTTAGAGCGTGGTCCATAATAAATGTGGCCTCTACACACCTTTGGTCGTTGATTTTCGTGGAACGGCGCCAGGCCAAAAGTAGTGGTTGTTCTTGATCTTGATGCGGCGGGGGCAATGGCGGTGGCAGGGGATGATACAGCCATGACAGGAGCTTGTGGGCTTAATAACAAGATGTCATTAGCTAAATCTCCCAACTGTTGAAGTGTGAGAGTAGAATGGGCGGCTAAGGTTGTGCGAATGTGACTCGGTAGAGTTTTCAAAAATTGCACTCTGACCAAGTCCTCTCCTATATTTAATTTCTCTGCCTGCCGAATCATATCCTGTAGATATATAGATGGTTTGCCACTGTAGACCTTTTTGGAAAGTAGATCATTATAAAGCTCCACCTTAGATTTTTCGTAAGTATTCACGACCGCCGTTTTGAAACGGTCATAATCTTTTGCATCAAGTTCGGCTTTGGATATTCTATCCAAAACTTCAGGCGGAATTTGTGACATAGCATGAAAGTACTTAGTTCGTGAGGACCTTATGTTAGCGAGATGAAATTGTGCTTCCATGACACGAAACCATGTCGGGACTGAAGATTCCGAAAAAGTTGGTGGTTTAATTTTCATTGTTGAAATGGATTCTGCCTCTCTTTGATTGTTATCCTGTCCTTGTTCGTCTGCCATCTTCGTGGTATCAAATTTTCAGCTCTAGGATCACCAATTATATAGTCGTCAGTTCTGGTTATATTATTATCAGTTATATGGTCACCACTTGATATGATATCCTATTATCTGGTATGACAACTATATAGCGACGGAGGATGATCAGCATGTATGTCGCGATGTCAGTCTGTTCCACTTCAGGACAAGCCGTCGACTGGTTCGGATTAAGTCCGGCTAAGGCAAAGGCGGTCGAAGGTTGTCGGAGAGGGTATGCTGATCTGCACGAGCTCGTTGGCTAAACAGGAGGCTGGGTGTTCTTCTGGCCAACTCTGGGACAATCTGGAAGGGACAGAGAGTATAAAATACTCTCTGTATTTATCTCTATGACAGGTAACCTCAGCGGCTACCTGCGAAATTATCTCTTTAGTAGTTAAACTACTTTTTAGGTGGCAGACTAACTGGAGGATCTCGGAGGTCAGGCGAAGATGTCACCATCCACCGACAGGAGAACCTCTTGAAGATCGTCCAAAGGGTTCTTGGTAACCCTGAGGAGGTTCCTAAGCCTCTTGGTAGGCTCAGAGAGAGGGAGAGAAGTAGGGCCAGTCGGAGATCTTGTAGTCCAACTCCGGGGGAGAGACGAGGTAGCCCAACTTCTTGTAGAGAGACGTGGCAGTTCAACTTCTAGTAGAGAGACGAGGGAGTCCAACTTCTTGTAGTTTCTTCTTCTTCCTGGCTTCGTAGGTCGGATCTGATATTTCAGCTTATTGTTCTATATTAGCAAATTATCTCTTAGTGGTAGCAAAGCGCTACGAATTATCTCTTTAAAGGCTAATAAGACAAAAGCGAAACAACAGATTATTTATTTCTAACGAAAAAGTCGTACAAAGTTATAATAAAAAAAGTTACATATATAATAATCAAGTTTTTATACAAATATTATTACTATTTACATTTGACCAATTTATAACTTTTATTTTTATTTTTATTATAATATTTTATATACATTTTAAAAAAAATTATATATTTTATGGTCTAACTTTTCTAAAAATGGATTTTTGTAAATATAATAAAATGAAACATTGCCGAAGCTATCGGTAGATGGCGTTTGCCTTCACATTCTGAACATTTAAAAACTAAAATGGAGTTTATCGTTAAAAGTTCATTATTATTGCTTAAAACTAAGTTTTTATAAAATATATATATTTTTATCAAATATTGATAATATTTATAATATAATATAACAAATGTAATATTTTTAATATACAACTTTTAATTAATAACATCTGAATAAGGAAAATAAGTCATTTTTAAATTTAATAGACTTTGTGATATTTGTTACTTTTGCTTTTATGGTTTATTCTAGAAATATTTTCGTTTGGGGGAAACTAACTTAAACACTTCACTATATATATATATATATATATATATATATATATATATATATATATATATATATATATATATATATATATATTATATATATATATATATATTATATATTAGTGGGACGATTAATCGGAATCGGAGGAATCGGTTGTTTTTCAGGAATCGGAATCGACAAAATTGTACCGATTCTTTGGTATACAATCTGAAAATAATTTTTATTCGATCTTTATGATATTTCAAAGACAATATTTCGAAGTCTGCCATATTGATTTTTAATTTCAGTTCTTCCTTAATTCTATTTAATTAAAGAAAACTTTACGTAGAGCCTAAGATATCATGTTAAGATTTTCAGACAGTCATGGTGAGGCAGACATTTGGCAATGTTTCGTTAGTCATGTTATGTAATATGTTTTGATAATTATATACCCGTGAACTCGTAAGTGAGCAGTGATATATTTGCCTTGTAGGCTTGTAATAATTGGAGCTATTGAATATACATTATGTAATTAATATATTATGAAATTAATATTTTGTTATACAAGTATATTATTAAACAATTTGCGCACTGTTTTGAAAGAGTCCAGATTTTAGGCGGATAGGCTATTAACGTTATCGAAAGTTGTTCGTTCTCTCAAAATATCACCCTGGCATACACACACACAATTTCCAATTTCACTTTAGGCACACTTCCTAGGGCCTGCGAAATTTATAATAAGTTAAGGAATTAAAATAGGACTGAATTTTGTTTTAAGTCAGTTTTTTTTTGCAGACTATAACATTATATATATATATATATATATATATATATATATATATATATATATATATATATATATATATATATATATATATATATATATATATATATATATATATATATATATATATATATATATAATAATATATAGATATATATATATATATATATAACATAATATATATAACTCTATATATATATATATATATATATATATTAGACCGGTCCAGAATTGTCGATGTTCGAAATGCTAAGGGGCCATGGGCAAAAAGTGTGCAGATTAGAAGGAAAATGATCTCCGAAAAGTTTCATCTCGATCGGAGGTCGTTTAGCCGTCCCGCATTTGGCGTGAAGTTTGGAAAAATTGTATTTTTTTGACCATTTTTAGCTTTTGGTAGGAAGGAAAATAAAGGCTCATTTTAAAGATCGTATTATTAGCTTTTAAACTAGTACTAGTTTGTTACTCTAGGTATCAGAGTCGAGAAGATATCCTTGAAATACCAGGTCTAGTTCGTTTATGGTGGAAAATGGCTGTTTTGGGCAAAAAAAATTCATATTTTTAGCTTTTGCAGAAGAACCGTTATAGGTAGATAGAAAAAAAAGTTCTCATTTTAAAGCTGATACTATTAGCTTTAAATTGAGCACTTACTTTTTGCTTTAGGTATAAAAGTTTAGCAGATATTCCTGAAATTTTAGGTATATCTCGGGTCAGGTAGACTAAATAAGGCATTTTTTTTATACTATTACTTGATTATTTGGCTCTTAGCCTGAAACCTAAAGAATAGTACCGAAATAATTAAAAGTATTCCTTATTATTATTTTCATCAGTCCTCTCCAAAAAAGTTCAAGTATAATTTTATTTTTAGTTAACTTACAAAAGAAAAACCTAGAAAAGAGGAAAATAGTACAAAAAAAGTTTTTAAAAAACATTACAAGCTTGTCGACAAAGTTGTCCTAAATGTGTCGGTATAAAGATTGCGACATTCCGATACCACCTGGAAGAGATATTGTCTTTGATCTTCGTCGTGTGTAAGGGTCTGACTGTAATTTTGAATAATTTAAACTCGCCTTTCTGCAGTGTCATTAACAACTTTTAAATGTGCCACCAGGCCAAAGCATTTCAGATATTCTAAATTGTCATTCCAGACACTGGGATCCTCATGTAGAAAGTTTAATGATATGTTACATTTTTCAAAAAAACTCAGGCTTTGTTCAGTTATGAAATAGGACAGGTCTTCTCCTTGAAATATTCTCTTCACCATTTCATTGTTTATTTTCACACGCACAATCCTCTGACAAACTTCATCATCTTTATCATCTTTATAAGACAAAATCTTTTCGGCCATTTTCTTTTTTAATACTTCCGAGACATTCTCATCAAATAAAGCAAAACAAACGTGCTCTGGGTTAAGGTACCATAAATGATTTAAGAACTTCTGTAAAACTTTCTCCGAAACACCTCTGTCAATTTCTCCGTATTCTAATGTATCTTTGATAAATTTAAAATCTGAGTTTGGAGCTGTGATAGCATTGGAAGCAGTAAACCACATTTTAACATATAATATAATAATAAATAAATTGATGTCCCTCAACGAGTTGTATTCTGCTTCTGTTAATGGAAACTGCTCTCGAAACAAAAATATTTTAAGTGCATAAATGGCTTTTGCCATCCATCGGGCGTGACTGAATGCTCCAGGAGCCCTAAATTTTACATTCTCCGGAGAGACTTTTCCCATGAAAATCAAACATAGGTTGAGTAGTTCTAGATAATCATCTCTTGGGTGATGTTCTTGTAGCTCACTTTGCAGAAAGCTCCCTACTTCGTCTTGATATTTTAATAGGGTATGTTGAATTATCTGGTCCACAATTCCTACTTTGTACTGAGTCTGGTCTATATTAGACCAAGAGACCTGGAATCTCTTGAATATTTCTGGTTGAGGACCAGTGGTTAACCCCATTTTGCAATCGAAAAGTGCTTTTAGGATCACCTCCAAAATATGATGGCGACAGGCCAAATATAACAGGTCTTTTCCTAATGCTTTCTCCAGCAGAGTACAGGCTCCCTTACCATGACCCGTGTTTGACGGTGTAGTGTCGAAACACATTGCTATTACATTTTCCGCTAGCCCCCAGTCTTTTAAACTTTCAGCTACAGCTTTTGACTGGGAATATCCTGTACTATTCTCTAAAGCTGGTACCCCTAAAAGCTGCTCCTCTTCTCCATTGCTCACAAGAATGGCCAACCTCTCTACATTTTCTTTCTTGAGGATGTTTGGTAACATCTTACCATCCCAGTGTACAACTGTTCCCTCCAATTTCTTATTTTGAAATTTATTTTTTATTTTATCTGCTCTTTGTTGCCTGAATGACTTTCTACGTCTTCTAATAGTGCTGCGGCTCAGAATTATTTCTTCAGTGTTAACATCTAACGCCTCAGCTGTTGCAAATAATATTCGCATATCGTTCCTGACAGAAATGTTGCATCTGTCCAGTAACATGGATAGTTTTTCAGTGACAACTTGAGTTCCACTGCGTTGTCTTTTTCTTTTGGTGACAGAAGCACATGCCTCAACATCAGCCTGGTTTCCTGATTCCGGAAGATCTTCACTGTCCAAAACAGGAGAGTATAATGTGTCCATCGGTTCTTCTTCTGATAGTTCTGAATCAGAGCTCGAATAAAGCTCTATTTGTTCTTCATCTGTGGAAGAGAAGAGAGAAAAAAAATTAGTATTAAATGAGATAATCTTTTTTCGTTCATTCTGTGAAAGAGAGTTGAACTTCGTCAAAATAATTACATTTTCTTGGGTTCATTGTGTGAAAGAGAGTTGAACTTCGTCAAAATAATTACATTTTCTTGGGTTTGCTGTAGTAGATTGTTCTTTTCTCTTAGCTTCCTCCAATCTGGCTTTCCTGTCAGCTTTCCTTTCTTCAAGCCTTGCCAACTTTAAATCAACACCAGCCATGCAGCCTGGACGTCCTTTCTGTCGTTGTAATTCGAGAAATTGAATATCTTCTGTTTTAGTCATTTGTGATACAGCATCTGCAGCAGCAATGTCAAATAGATCTTCTAGCTTAGATTTAAATGCAAGTTCACGTTCTTCTTGAATTTTGGATTTCCGTGAAGAGCTCTTTTGTATATTTGACCATTCTTTATACAATTTTTCCACTTTATTGATGGCATGTTTAGCCATTTGAGTTGGTATTTTAGCTTTCGCCCAGAATAATGTGACCTCTCTTAAGGTTAGGTTCGCAGCTTCTCTGAAGTTCAAACCAACTTGACGCATATTGTAAAATATTAACTTCAAAACTTGGCCATTTGATGGAAGTTTACTTCCTGTTATTTGATGAGAAGGATATCCAACTAAATAAATTTTGGTTTGGTCACGAACACCGGTTGAAGTGGACGGGGACGCCGTACCTATAAAAATAAAATAAAATAAATATTCATAATAATACAAATTAAAAATCTGTTGGAAATTAATAAACTGGGTAACAATCTGAAAATACACTGCAAATTATTTTCATACACTTTCGGATTGAAATCTTGGTAATAATAAAAAAGAAAAACAACAAAAAACAGATGCCTTATTTAGCCTACATGACCTGAAATAGACCTGACATTTCAGGTATATCTGCTGAACTATTATACCTAGAGCAAAAAGTAGGTGCTCACTTTAAAGCTAATATTATCAGCTTTAAAATGAGCCCTTATTTTCCTTCCTCCCTATTACGGTTGTCCAGCAAACGCTAAAAATGTGCAAATTTTGGTAAAAAAATGCAATTTTCCCAAACTTTAGGCCAAATGCGGGACGGGTTAACCACCTTCGATCGAGCTGAAACTTTTAGGGGATCCTTTTTTTACTAATGTGCACACTTTTGGCCAATGGCCCGATAGAAAAAAAAAAAAAAATTTTTTTACTATATAGCTTGGACAAGTCTAATATATATATATATATATATATATATATATATATATATATATATATATATATATATATATAAATGGAAACTATATATATATATATATATATATATATATATATATATATATATATATATATATATATCACTCGCTTTTCCCCCTCCACCAGGAGGTTCATTGCTGAAAGAAGACAGGCTGACGCCGGGCCTAGGTCTTTTACGCTACTTTACTATCGTCCTCCTACTATTTACCTGTCTATATCTCAAATCTGCCTTTTCTGTCTGTCTTTACTCTCATTGTAGGGAGACTACTACTACTTCGGTCGGGAGATGTCGAGAGAAATCCGGGACCCCCTAGATATAATTGCCCTATCTGCCAACAACATGTTGGATTAAATAGCATCAAATGTGAAAGATGCCGCAAATGGGTACACTTGACCTGCTCCCCATTTCGAACCCTCCCCAGAAATAACACAGGCTACACCTGCGCAATCTGTAACCCCCCCTATCCAAAATCCCCTCCCTCCCAAAACTAATACCCAATCACTCAATATACTACAATTTAACATTAACGGTCTAACTAATAAATCCATAGAACTCAATCATTTCCTTAAAAAACACAACATTCATATAGCTATCCTACAAGAAGCCTCCCTCTCCCAAAACACCCCTCTCCCCCCGTTCTATGGTTACGACTCCATTTTCTCCCCTTCCCAACCTCCTCAACACTCCCTCTTAACACTGATTCACAACGACATACCACAACACAACCTCTAACACCTCCACACTATTCCCCGACACATTAATAAAATCACAGTCCTGTTCATCTCCTGAACAAGACCACTTATAACATCTTCAATCTCTACATTCGCCACTCCCCAAATCCCCCCCAAACAACCTCACACCCCCCTATCAATATTATCCACATTTTTGGAAATCTTATGCTCCGGAGGCGATTTTGGCAGCTCACCACTTTGCCTGGTAAGATTACCCATCCCATTGCAGGCTATATCCTTAACAGATTAGAGATCCTTATCTTCAATGCCAAAGCCTCCCACCCGAATTCCTCCCCAAGCAGACCCAGTCCCCACCTCCCTGATGTCACATTCTGTTTCCCCCCCCACTCCTTACCACCCCCTGACTAACCTAGGACACCACTACAGAGCCTACCTCAGACCACCTCCATTCTTATTTTCTATCATTCTCCCATCGCCCCAAAAAGATCACTACTTACTAACTACAAAAAGCTTATTGGCCATATCGAATCCATGACACAACATCCCTACACACCTCCATTATTCAATTAAATAACTTAATCACCAAATCAGCTAACCTATACATACCCAAAGGCCACAG